>JAJIBD010006266.1:0-75121 GCA_021461705.1 Cryptotis parvus | reverse complement strand
AAGAATACCTGAGGCAGATACCTTCCAATGTTAATTTAAAATATCTCATGAGATTGTATCTACTGATCCAAGGTTTCTTCCCAAATGGTGTATCTAAAACTACAGATTTCAAAAGTATCCAGATTAATGTGTCAGATATTAATGAAGCCTTGATACCTGCCAGGACAAGACAGTCCGCTCTCTACCCTGTGGGCCAGTGGTTACTAGGGGTACCACACACTACAACAGTGTCACTTTACAAATGGTGTCACAGCTTAACAGTGCCTTCAGGGAAATGAAAGAACAGGAAGACACCTGACTGTGGGATAGAGAAATACTAATACGGTAACACTGTGACCTCTTGTTTCTTTTTCGTGTGTCTTATTAGTATAGCGCAATAGTGGTTTTGTCATTAAGTAGGTAACTACAGGGTCTGGAGAGAGCACAGGAGTTTAGGCACTCATTTGCCGTGCATGTGGCCAACCCATGTTTGATTGCCAGAGCCTCATATGTTTCCCTGAGCCCCAGTAGGAGTGATTTCTGAGTGCAGATTCAAGAGCAAGTCCTGGACACTGCTGGGAGGGGCTCAAACACTAAGAACGAAAACTGCACATCATTTCTACTGTGCTTCGGGTTCCATCGCATTTTAGTATGTTTGGATGGAGTAAACATCTCCATAGGTCAGGATCTATCCTAGTGGATTGCATTAAATGTGGGGTTTTATTAATGTTATGGTGAATCTTACAATCATACTGAAGAGAAGAAAAACGTGGTTGGCAAGATACCAACCTCTTACAAAACATTTTGTATTCCTATGCTACTGGCTCAAAGGCTAACAACTCAATTCTGGGGTTTCTGGGTATTCAATTTGTCTTGCATCAGTCTGTTCATTTTACAATAGAACAAGCTTCCCACATAACCTGCAGGTTGCAAAAGGAGGCCACCATGGATGCAAACCCTGTGTCCAAAAAGTCTTCATGCAGGAGAGTAAATGGCACATTTCCTGTTAAACTACTTCTATTTTTCACTCTTGAGTGTTATTCAGACACTACTGAGATGATGGTAATGTCAGTCAGGTGTAGTTAACTGAGCACAGAACAAGGCAAGTGTGATAGTATCTAGCATAAGGCTGGGGACATTAATTAGATGCTCATGGAATATTACATCAACAATAATGTTGGTTTATAAAAAGAAATTTGCAACGTGATGAAAGAGCTGAATTGTTAGCTTTATTCCACTCTATCTCATATTTTTGGGGTCTTTCTAGTAGTGGTCAGGGGCAAAGGACTACTCCTGGTAATATTGGAGTATAGACTATCTGGCAGTGTAGACCTGACATTGTAAAGATGAAAATAACATAAAGAAAACCTTGACCTTAGGTCTATATCCTCAAAAATAAAAAAAATAGTGAAGAAGCACCTACAGAAATTGAGTAATACAAAAATAAAAAAGAGATTTCAGAAACAAAAAGCATGATTTCTCAAATATACTACTACTACTACTACTATTACTACTACTACTACTACTACTATTACTACTACCACTTCATTTAGAGTGAAATAATTAGTAATATAAAACTAAAATACACAAATATGAATTCAAGGCCATGGCAGACAGATACATTGATTGACCCAAGATTGTATGGAAAGAGAATCTCAGAAAGAAGAAATCAATAAAAATTATATATATGCTTATATATATATATTTTCTTTAATTTATCTTTACTTGGGGATATCTTGAGAATTTGGTTTTCACTTTTCACTCTCAACATCAATATATACCATTTTTATCTTTTTTGGCCAATTTTTCATCCAATGATGGAAGAATAAATAGGGCCTAAGTTCTCATGTTAAGGTATATATGAAGATCTCAAATCAATTTGCATGAAGTGCCTGAGTTCCAAAGTACACATTCTGGCATTATTAACCTTGGTTAGTAGGGTATTCAAACTTATTACATAAACTATCCCATTCACAATTGCGCCGCAGAAAATCAAATACCTAGGAATCAGTTTGACAAAGAATGTAAAGGATCTCTACAAAGAAAACTACAAAACGTTACTTCAGGAAATAAAAGAAGACCTGTGGAAATGGAGACATATTCCCTGCTCATGGATCGGAAGGATCAACATTATCAAAATGGTAATACTCCCTAGGAGCTTTATACAGATTCAATGCGGTCCCTATAAAGATACCCATGATGTTCTTCAAAGAAATTGAACAAACACTCCTGAAATTTGTATGGAATAATAAAACTCCACGAATAACTAAAGCAATCCTTGGGAAAAAGAAGATGGGAGGTATCACTTTCCCCAACCTCAAGCTCTACTACAGAGCAGTTGTAATTAAGACAGTGTGGTATTGGTATAGAGACAGACCTGTAGACCTATGGAATAGAACTGAGTATCCTGAAACACATTCTCAAATATACAACCACTTAATCTTCGATAAAAGGAGCAAAAAAATATTAAGTGGAGCAAAGAAAGCCTCTTCAACAAATGGTGCTGGGAAAACTGGGCAGCTACATGTAAAAAAATGAACTTAGACCTCCTTCTAACGCCATGCACAAAAGTCAGATCAAAATGGATTCTAGATCTCAACATCAGACATGAATCTATAAGGTACATCGAAGAAAACATAGGAGAAACGCTCTACGACATCGAAACGAAAAGTATCTTTAAAGATGACACACCACTGACCAAGCAAATGGAAGCAAAGATAAACAAATGGGATTATATAAAACTAAAAAGCTTCTGCACCTCAAAAGAAACGGTGACCAAGATACAAAGACAATTCACAGAGTGGGAAAGGATATTCACCCAATACCCATCTGACAAGGGGTTAATATCCAGGATATATCAGGCACTGGTAGCACTCCACAAGAAAAAAACAGCCAACCCCCATCAAAAAATGGGGGAGAAGAAAATGAACAGAAGCTTCCAAAAAGAAGAAATCCGAATGGCCAAAAGGCATATGAAAAAGCGTTCTTCATCTTTAATCATCAGGGGAGATGCAAATCAAAAACAACAATGAGGTACCATCTCACCCCACAGAGACTGGCACACATCCAAAACAGCAAGAACAACCAGTGCTGGCGTGGATGTGGGGGAAAAAAAGGACTCTGATCCACTGTTGGTGGGAGTGCCGACTGGTCCAGCCCTTTTGGGAAAACAATATGGGCATTCCTCCGAAACCAGCAATAGCACTCCTAGGAATATACCCGAGAGACCGAAAAACACATAGCAGAAACACTATCTGTACTTCTTTATTCATCTCTGCGCTATTCACTATAGCTAGAATCTGGAAACAACCTAAATGCCCGAGAACAGAGGACTGGCTAAAGAAACTGTGGTTCATCTACACTATGGAATACTATGCGGCTGTTAGAAAAGATGACATTATGAAATTTACCTGCAAATGGAGGGACATGGAGACTATCATGCTGAGTGAAATTAGTCAGAAGGAAAAGGACAGATATAGAATGACTGCATTCATTAATACGACATAAATAGATACCAGTGTTTTACTAAATGTGGGAAATGGTAATGGCAGATTAAGACTCACCATTGAATATACACAAAGAGACTTAAGTGATAAACTCTAAATACCTGCAGGGCTAGCCACAATGTGTAAAAATAAGAGGCAGAGAGATGCAGAGACAGAGAGAGAGACAGAGAGAGAGAAAAGAGGAAAACTGGGGTACCTGCTATTAAGGCAGCATGGGGGGTGGGCAGGAGGGGTGGGGTACATTGGTGGTGGAAATGGGGCACTGGTGGAGGGATGGGTGCTGGTATACTGTATTACCAAGAACCAATTATGATCACCTTTGTAATTGTATGTTTCACTGTGGTATAATAAAAAATTAAAAAAAAAAACAATTAAATAAAACAACAACAACAAAAAAAAAAAGATTACATTAAGTGTCTCCACATAACAATGGTGGGAAGGCAATACCCACCCCCACCTCCACTTGCAATTTAAAAAAATATGGAATTAGGACAGAAGTGCTAATTAAATCTGTGTACAGTGAAACTAGAGAGCTTTTTACAAACCTCCTGCTTTTTCCCATGATAACCATTAACTATGCTTCATTGAAATATCATAGGAATACTTTCCTAATTTGAAATAACTCAAAGATCACCCAAAGTACTTGGTAGCTTCATATTTATCAATTCTCTCACCACATGCACACATGTGATTTTCTGTTGTGATAATGTGATGATTCTTAAGGACTTAAGGAGATCAGGAGACCTGCATTATTTAGCAAGACAGGACAATGCAGAGGGCCTCTCTTATTCCTCACAGATTCAGCTGCAAAAAGTATTCCTGTGAGAAAAATCTAAGAAAAAAAAAGAGATTTCTACTTAAATAACAACAGATCATTGGCAAATCATACACATTGGTTCAACTTAAAATCTCAGAGTTGTGATTTTCAACTCTTCCTAAATAGCTTTGTTTCCGGAGGGAAATGCCTGTGGGATTTGTATCCTCATATAACCCAGAACTTGCCTAAATGTCCTTTAACTAAATTTCTACATACTTTTGCTTGCTTCAAGTAATCAAGGACTCAGAGCTTCTTAAAAATGACATAATCATGATGAGCGATAGCACAGGGTCAGGTGCCTAACCCCACTCCAACTGGTTTCCGAGCATCACTGGGTATGACCTTAGAAGCTTCTGGTAATGCAGGGCTAAATCAGCCCCACATCCTTGGTCCCTCGTACTTAACCACCAGCTTGAATGGCTGAGTAACTCCAGGATAAGTCCCAAGGATCCCTGAGAACTGCTTGGGAGGTTCACCCACCCCAACAAATCATATAATCTCTTACTCAAAGCGAGAGTTCTTTCTTTCCCAGTCTTATGGTATACAGCAATAGGGATTTTACAATTGTTATGAACTTCTATGATTTTAATTTTTAAGTCTTAATTTGGCTTTTGGCATCTTTTTCCCATTAGTTGGCTTTTTCCAAAAGTGCTCTCTTTAACAGATGACTGGATAAAGAAACTTTGGTACATCTACACAATGGAATACTATGCAGCTGCTAAGAAAAATGAAGTTATGAAATTTGTCTATAAATGGATGGACATGGAGAAGATCATTTTGAGTGAAATTAGCCAGAGGGAAAAGGACAGATACAGAATGGTTGCATTTATAAACCATAAAAATAGTATGATACCAATATATAAAAATATCATAATGCCAATATCCAAGGCCAGGCAAAACATGTATCAGGAGGTCTTGCAAGTGGGTGGAATCTACTACAAGTGTGTGGAAGTCAGAGGTTAGCTAAGAAAGAGAAGGGAACAATGTGCTAACAATTATTGGAAATGATAATACCAACCTAGAACTAGCACTGAATGTAGGCAAAGGGATATACATAACAACTAAATGTATGTGTGGCAAGCCACAATGTGTAAGATAAGGGAGAGAGAGAGGAGAGAGAGAGAGAGAGAGAAGAGAGGCAAAGTTTCTGCCATACAGGCAGACTGGGCGAGGGGAAGGGAATCAGGGACCTTGGTGGTGGGAAATGGGCACTGGTGGAGGGATGGGTGCTGGGACACTTTATGACAAAACCCAAACATGAACATTTTTGTAATTGTATATCTCATGGTGGTATAATAAAAAAAATTTAAAGTGCTCTATTTAGAGAAAATTCTATTGAAAATAACTGTCACTAAAATGCTGCCATCCCACAAGTTTCTCTTCTTCAAGGTTAATCTATCCTGCCTCCCATCTGATCCTTCTACTAGTTCCTCATATCCCATAGATTTTCGTATGTCAAATTTTAACTTTGAGTTCTAAATGTCCTTCTCAAAATATTGACACAAATTGAACACAATACTACAGGCACAATGTGACAATGATGGAAATGATGCCATCATCACAACAGTTGCTGCTTAAAGAAACATCCGTGTCAAGCACTGGACAAAGATGTGTCTTGATTATCTCATTATAGGGGGTGTTGTAAGACTGTACAGAAGAGAACCTAGTGTGAAGAAGCTAAGTGGCGTGTTGAGTTCTGGGAAAACCACTGAGAAAGCTTACCTACTTTATGTTCTCATCCATTGAACCACACTAGGACATAATTCTCCCTCTGCGAAAAGTACTATGAATCTACTAACTCTAAGGTGTTATCCATCAACTTCCTTTGTTGGAGTGCAGGAACACGATGTAATTTCCCCCTAAATTTTCCTTAAATCTGTATGCTTATCTTCTGAAATACTGGAAGTCTTTAGCATAGCCTAGATCTAGAAAACAGTAACTCTGCCACAGTTAATTTGGATTAAGCTGGGCCAGAGTGATAGTACTAGTGGTAGGGTGCTTGATTGCTTGTGGTTGATGAGGGTTCAATTCCCAGTATCCCTAATGGTGTCCCCTGAGCATGACCAAGAACAATTCCTGAGTGAAGAGCCAGAAATAACTCCTGAGCATCACTAGGTCTGGATTAAGAAGTTCAAACTGATTAAAGGTATCAATTTCTCCTGATGTCTTTATTGAGCACTGTTTAGAATAGAACAGTTATAAAGAACACAGATCCTTCACTCTGTCAATGATCATGGTACCCAGCAAGGAATTCAGCAGGATAAACAGCACATTTCTATATCTATACTTCTAAAGATTGGGAAATATCATCTAGAAAACGTTTGTACCAATACCCTCATATAGTCACAAACACTAAAAATAGAGGCTTTAGATTGTAAGCTGGTGACAACTGTCCTCTTTGACTAGTTTAACTTAAAAAATATAAAAATGCATCAGATTTGAAAACACACTAGCCTTTCACTGCAATCAGTACAGATATCTTTATATCTCCTACTTTGGAATGTGAAGAAGCTATTAACCCCCTTTCATTTGACAGAGGTCAAAGAAAGGTTTTATTATGTAAGCAGAACCGGCTGAGATAGTCCCTGAATAAGCAGAGGGCCCTAAAGATAATGAAAATTCCTTGGGATGTGAAAGTCAGGGCCAGCATAAAATCTACAAAGTGTGTGAAGGGTAAAGCTGTTCACAGCTTTACCTTGACTGATTTTACCAGATCTCCTAATCAGGGAAATCTGTAGACACGAGAGCAAAAACAACATGATTGTAGCAAACATTCCCAAAGCTGTAGTTTGTTAACTTTCTACCGTGTGCCACATAAAGTGTGAAAGTCTCCATTTGCTCATTTAAACCTCCTAACCTCACATTACTGGCAGATGTTCTGCCCATTTTAGAGGGCAGAAGCAAAGGCTCTGCTGAATGTAGTTACTGCCTAAACTGGACATTGAAGCAGTGTGCCGTCGACATAATTCTCAGGAAGACTTACAGCTCTCGATTTCCAAAGTGCAATTCTGTTCATCCAATGGGTACCGCCGTAGGTCCATCATGCAGGCAGCTGTGGTTGTGATTCTAGAAGAGAAATAATGATACTTGCTGTTACTGGAAAAGTGGCTGAAAATAGAAAACTTAGATCCAAGTATCAAAGAGGATAGAATTGTTTAGGAGACTGACTTGGCCCAATTCTACTAAAAATTAAAATGTTCTCAGGAACCTCAATTTCCTGGGACTTTTTTTTTTGATTTTTCACCCATAGCAAAAAGGTAAAGGAGGCCTTTCATTTTATCCCAGATGGATTAAAGAGGTTCCCTTAATGCATTTGCATTTTTCTTTTTACAATTTATCATTAATCTTTCTCCCTACAAGAAGGAGCCAACAGTATACAGTCTTATATAATTAATCAGTATATTTTCTAGTCACAAAAGGCAACAAAAGGCCATGAGAAAAGCCATACACAAGTTTTAAGATGTAACAGCCATAGAGTAGGACCTATAAAAATGTACATCTGCACAGTAAAGCAGAACAGAAACTACTGCTGAGCTTTCCTGACTAGTTTACTCTGCACTGAAGTCCATTACACTTTTGTTGGTAACAGAAACAAAATCAGATACAGACCTATGAGTCTGTGTTGACCTTCTGCATCAAAACAGGTCAGGCAGAGCTCAGGTCAGGAATGCAGGGTGCGAGTAGTCAGGCTTCCTAAAGTAGATGTTTGAATCCCAGTGCTCGTCAGCTGTGTGCTGATCTTAATCTGATGACTGCGTCATTAAGGTTTGGGTCCTGCTAATTTCTGATTTCCTTTTCTGCACAGGAATTTAGTGTGCTAGGGCCACTGATCCTCCTAGACTCGTCTTTCCCCATCACAAAGATCTGCTGGCTACGATGCCTCCTTTCATCCCCCTCTGTTCATCCGTTTGGCAACTCGGACTCCCTTGACACCACTTGCTGTCCACTGTCCACACAACAGTCTGAGACCTTAAGTAGGGTTTCTATCATTCAGCTGCCCAAAATACTCAAAGCTTTTCTGACAAGTTCCAGTCTTGGCTTTGTCCTCATTGTTTCCGTCTTCTGTAATCTCACTAGCTCACCCATGTCCTCACTCTGCCCAGCCATCACATCTGTTCTCTGGGACAACAACAGACAGCGAGCTGCCAGCCCACACTCCCAACCTGCAGTCATCACTCTCACTCCAGCTCAAAATCTACCTTCTTGGAAAGGCTCTTCCCAAGCAGCCCTCCCACAGTGGCTGCCTTATCAATGTTCCATTTTATCCGCCTGTTTACTTCAGGATTTCATCACAATCTAGAATTATCCAACTTACTGGAAGAAAACTATTTTCCACTAATTCTTAAGCTATATAAGGGCAAATGCCTTATTCACTGTAATGAACTAACATACATGAAATTAATAAATACGTCAAATAAATAGAAGCAGCTGATTTTGAATTATAGTTTGCTGCAGGTTGACTTTAGGTTGACCTTGTGACTACTACTTTTGGTAAGCTGAAAAGTTTTTGTTTAGTGTTTTTTGCCCCAAAAAAGTTTATATATATACATACATACATACATACATACATACATACATACATACATACATACATACATGCATACACTGGCAGAGTGGTTCACACTCGCTACTGATAGTTATTCATGGCAACCAACATCTATGAGCTGGTTCTGGGAACACAAATGCCTGAACTACAGAAATAAAGTGACTAATGCCACTGCAAAGGAGTGAACTCACACTTTAAAATAAAATGGTAATGCCAGACTAGAACTGAGCATTGGATGTAGGCAAAGGGATATACATGATAACCCCTAAATGTATTATTGCAAGCCACAATGTGTAGGAGAAGAGAGCAGCAGCAGCAGCAGCAAAGCGCCTGCTCTAGAGGCAGGGGAAGGGGGAAGGAATCAGGGATGTTGTAGTGGGAAATGAGCATTGATGGAGGGATGGGTGCTGCAACATTATATGACTACAATCCGATCATGATCAGCTTTGTAAATGTCTATCTCATGGTGTTATAAAAATTTTTAAAAGATATACATTTGTTATATATTTCATTCTCCTAAATATAATTCTCAGCTCCAAAATAAGAACTTTTCAATGACGATAAGGAAAAATAATACCAAAAACTCCCAACAACCCTTCCTTCTACATGCAAGTTCCAACACATAAACCTCATTTATTTTTAGTAAGGCAATGTAACTTACAACAGTTTCAACAGTATTGCCTTATACTAGGAATATTACTACACCACTGCCACCACTGGAGTGTCAATAAACATCCATTGCTCTCCAAATAAAAAAAGCAGAAAAAAGTCTTCTTTTCCCCATCTCAACAACATTCAGATTTATACAAATGATAGAACAATTTCATAAAACTATGCACATATATTCTATTTGATATTTATAAGGTACTGTGTCTTCTATTGGATTAAGGCAGAAACTATAGCCAAACACTCCATTTAGAATTCTGATTAAATAACTTAGGATATATGAGTTGGAACAAGTCATTTTTATTCTGCAACACTTGGGTGCCCCTAAAAATCTGAATACAAAAATCTGCTATCCTACTGTGTTGTGTGATAAATAATATCAAGTCATAAAATGTTTGGTAAGTTTTGTTACATTTATCACTATCATTAAATGAATTCATAGTGAGAATTCATTTGACCAGTCTATTTATTTTGTAGTTTACATGTGTTTGTATACACAATGATATGCAAAATAATCTCACACTTGTAAACTGAGATATAAAATATGGATATAAATAGCTTCCCAACACATAAATATGCAAAGATACTACATATCTGAATGGGGAACCTTAAATAGCAGATTTCAGATAAATTACAGAAAAGTATAAAAGACCTGAATATTCAGATAAATTACAGAAAAATATAACAGACCTGAATACTTTTTAGGACCTTTGTGAAATCAGGAGCCACATATGTTTTTGGTCTTTGTTATTTTTTTATTTTCAGCATTTTCCTGTTTGCCTTGTTTATGCTACTGATTCAAGATTAAAGTGACAAACATATAGTAATACTACTACTGATTTAAAGAAAAGCATTAATAAAACAAAAGCTATGGTAACAGGCATGACAGCATAATACGTTTTTGCTTTGTTTTAGGGTCACATGTACATGTATTCAGGGTTTACTCCTGCATCTATGCTCAGGGATCACTCCTGGACCATGGATCAAACTGAGGTCAGCTGTGCACAGTACATTTGCTATATTTTTATGCAATTCTCTACAGAGTCTGATTTAATTTATGCTTAAAATCCAAATTTTATTTGTAAGTCAAAATAAACTTTATAGACCATGTTAGAAATGGTATAGCTTGATCTATAGAAATAAAATCTTACTCATAAAAACTTAGAGAAAAGCATCAGAAACCTGGGGAAACCTTTGCCATGCTAGAAACAAGGGCAAAAGTTTCTCCAGCAATAAATTAATACAACAAACAAAATGAATGAAACTTTCATAAACATGCTTTTCTGGGCTCTAATAAATATCCCTAATAGGCCTCAAACACTCTACTACTAGGAGTCTTCAGAGCAAGTCTAGTAGCTTATTATGCAGGAATCCTGATAACGTTTTAAAAACATTGTAAACCTAAAGAAAGAGCCTGTCTACAAGAAAAAACACAAAACAGTAACTGAAGTCCCAGTGTACCTACCCTGATAAGGCAGTATTTCTTTTCTATACTGAATATTATTACATAACAAAAACCACTTTGGGGAGATGCCAATATTCTGACTAGGACAGACCATCTTTGAACAACTTTTTATTCCTTAGCTTTGGACTAATCATCCAAAACTGACTTTTACTATAAATTACTGATAAACTACAAGGCCCACGGATAGCTAAAGCAATCCTCGGGAAAAAGAAGATGGGAGGCATCACCTTTCCCAACTTCAAACTGTACTACAAGGCAGTAGTAATTAAAACAGAGTGGTATTGGAATAAAAGGCAGACCTGTGGGCCTATGGGGTAGAATTGACACCCAACCTCAAACACATGATCATTTAATCTTTGATAAAGGTGCAAAGAGTTGAAATGGAGTAAGAAAAGCCTCTTTAACAAGTGGTGTTGGGAAAATAGGGCAGCGACATGTAAAAAATGAATTTGTACCTGTGTCTAATACCTTGCACAAAAATCAGATCAAAATGGACTAAAGATCTCAATATCAGACTTGAATCCATAAAGTACATTGAAGAAAATATAGGAAATATCCTCCATAACATTGAAGCTAAAGGCATCTTCAAAGGTGAAACATCACTAACAAAGCAACTAGAAGAAAAGATAAATATATGTGACACATGAAACTAAAAAGCTTCTGCACTTCAAAAGAAACAGTGACTAAGATACAAAGACAGTCCACAGAATGGGAAAGAATATTCACTCAATACCCATCTGATAAGGGGTTAATATCATGATATATCAGGGACTGGTAGAACTTAACAAGAATAAAACAAACAACCCCATCAAAAATGGGGAGAAGAAATGAACAGAAACTTCAACAAGGAAGAAATTTGAATGGCCAAAAAATATGAAAAAAATGCTCATCATCACTAATAATCAGAGAGATGCAAATCAAAACAACAATGAGATATCATTTCACACCACAGAGACTGGCACATATCCAAAAGAGCAACAACAACAAGTGCTGGCGTGGATGTGGGGAAAAGGGGACACTCATCTCATCCATTGTTGGTGAGAATGCCAGCTGGTACAGCCTTTCTGGAAAACAATATGGACATTCCTCCAAAGACTAGAAATTGAACTCCCATTTGACCCAGACATACCACTCCTGGGAATCTACTCTGGGAAGCCAAAAATACGCAGTGGAAACACCATCCCTACTTTTATGTTCATAGCAGCATTATTCACAATAGCTAGAATCTGGAAACACCAGAGTGCCCGAGAATTGATGACTGAATAAAGAAGCTTTGGTACATCTACACAATGGAATACTATGCAGCTGTTAGGAAAAACGAAGTTATGAAATTACCTATAAATGAATGGACATGGAGAAAGAAGATCATGTTGAGTGAAATTATCCAGAAGGAGAGAGAAAGATACAGAATGACTGCATTTTTTTGCATGACATAAATATATATGTACATATTATGATGCCAATATCCAAGGTCAAGTGAAACATGTATCAGGAGGGCTTGTCAATGGTATAAATTATCACAAACATGTTGGAGTCAGAGGCTAGGTAAGAGAGAAAATGGAACAGTGTGCTAACAATTGTCAAAAGTTCTAATACCAACCTAGAACTGAGCATTAAATACAGGCAAAAGGGATACACATGACAACCCTTTAATGTATGTTCTGTAATCCACAACCTGGAAGGGAAGGAAAGAGAAAGAGAGAGAGAGAAAGGAAAAGAAATAAAGAACCTGCCATGGAGGGGCTAGGGAGGGGGGAGGGAACCAGGGACGTTGGTGGTGGGAGATGGGCACCGGTGGAGGGATGGGTGCTAGAACACTGTATGACCAAAACCCAAATATGAACATCTTTGTAATTGTATATCTCACAGTGGTATAATAAAATACTTTAAAAAATTACTAATATACTACAAGGAAGCAAACTACATATGATAAACTGGACACTAATAGATTTTATAAAAAGAAAAGAAAAAAAAACCACCGCATTCACGCCAACATCCTGTTCCAAAGCGTAACATAATTCATGCCATTCCCTGATAGTGATGATACTGTATCATTTTAAATTTGCACTTAACCAGAAATAAATGCTAAGGGGGGAGAAAAAAGATTTCTTTGGCTTTTAGTCAGTAAGAAACCATTAGATCGCTGCCAGCATGTTGTGGGGGTTCCTCTGGGTTCATCGGGATAATGGACTCGGGCCGGAAGTTGCTCTTGTGCTCAGTGGAGTGCAGGGGGGTTCAACGGGGAGAGTTGGTATCTGCTCTACCTGGAGTATCAGGAACAAGGAGTACCTAATAAAATTTCACGGCCGAACTAGACTGCCAAAACGAAGAAGGACAAAAATGACTGTCTGTACTTTCAATGCATGTATGCTGGCACTGGAAGCATATATTGAGGACCTGATGGTGCAAGCGCAAAAGATCAAGTATGACATAATTGGTCTGACTGAGATGAGGAGGCGTCAATCGCATCAAGCAGTTTTTGACACTGGAGAAGAACTCTTCCTAGGAATATGCGATGAAAGTGGCGTCAGTGGTGTTGGTGTCCTTGTCAACACAAATGTGGCCGACAACACTGATTCATTTGAATGCCTAACAAACTGGATAGGACGATTACACTTGAAGAGATATGGCCCACTGCCAGCAATTTCTGTCTTCATTGTCTATGCACCAACATCCACATACAAGGAAGATGAAATTAAAAAATTCTACATGGGACTGGAGGAGTTCTATAAAAAAAAGATCACACCTTCTACAAGATCATAGTTGGTGATTTTAATGCCAAGATAGGACCGAGAAGATCGGCTGAAGAACTCCACATTGGGACGCATGGCCTAGAATGGAACGAACAGGGTGAGAGACTATCTGAGTTCATAAAGTTCACCAAGACCATTCATGGGAACTCACAGTTCCTGAAGACTCATGTGAAACGTTAGACATGGGAATCTAACGTTTCTAGACAGTTCCACAATGAAATTGTGGAATCTAGACAGTTCCACAATGAAATTGACCACATCATCTTCAATCGAAGGTTTTGTTTGACCGATGTTGCTGTCATCCCAAAATTCCAAACAGGATAGGACCACCGTCTCCTTCGTGCAAAAATTCTACTTCACGCAACAAGGAGAAAGGGCTGCAAAAGTTTAAGAAGAGAACTCCCAGAACAACCACCAATTGGGAACTCTTTGGCACCATTGCAGTAACATTGGAAGATACCATCATTGACGACATGGATGAAGAATACAACCCACTGGTTCACCACCTCCATGATAGTGCGGTGAATGCCAAGAAAGAGAAAGACACAAAAGGATGCCTGTCTTCAAAAACTCTTGAGCTCATTCACCAATATGGCAAGGCATGAGACGCAGGCAATGAAATGCTAATGTCTAAGCTCACAAAACAGTGCAGAGAAGCAATAAAGGAAGACCTCAAAGAGAGAAAAGCAGAAATACTGGAAGATGCAGCAGAAGCCGGGAAAAGCATTTGCAACGCCTGCCTGTCCTTTACCAACTATAAGACGAAGATGACAGCCCTCTGATGCCCTGATGGATCTATCATATCTTCCAAAAAGGCAATGGAGAAGATTATCCATGACTTCTACTCAGATCTCTTTGATAGCCACATCCACCTGCTCACATACCAAATTCTGCAGGATGGATATGTCGTTCCCAATGTTCTCCCTTCTGAAATCTGACATGCCATTTGTCGGTAAAGAAAGGAACAGCACCAGGCCCAGACAAAGTCAGACCCGAACACCTGAAGAATCTGCCCTCAGTACTCATCAATACTCTGACTCGACTCTTCACATGCTACCTGTTTGAATGCAAGATGCCCTCCCAATGGAGAACCAGCAGGACAGTTCTACTGTTCAAGAAGGGAGAGATTCACTACATTGGCAACTATCGCCCCATCTACATGTTGTACATTATCTACAAGCTGTTCACTCGAGTCATCCTGAACTGGATTGGTAGAACACTAGATGAAGGACAACCATGTGAGCAAGCTGGCTTCCGGAAAGGATTCAGCACAATCAACCATATCCACACGGTAACCAAGCTCATTGAGGTTTGTAGGGAGTTCAAGATGCCACTCTGTCTCACGTTCATTGATTTAAAAGAAAGCCTTTGATTCTGTGGAGACCGAAGCGGTTATCAAAGCCCTAGCCAAACAGGGGTGTTCCAAACCCTATACATCAAGATCCTTCGTGAGCTGTATTATGGATTCAGCACCAGGATCTCACCATTCTACAAGGGAAATGATCATTGATGTCAAAAAGAGGGTTCGACAGGGTGATACCATTTCACCAAAACTCTTCAGTGCCACTGTCGAGAACATCATGTGACAATTAGCATGGGAAGGAATGGGAGTGAAGATTGATGGTCGGCAACTACACCACCTCCGCTTTGCTGATGACATCGTTCTAATAACACCAAACATTAGCCAAGCTGCACAAATGCTGGCTGACTTTGACAGAGAATGTGGAAAGATAGGTCTACAGCTGAATCTCAACTAAACTATGTTCATGAAAAATGAACTAGTTCCAGAGGCCCCATTCATTCTCAATGGAACAAACATCTCTGAATGTAGCTGTTATGTGTACCTAGGTCGAGAAGTCAACATGATGAATGACCTAAAACCTGAGCTGCGCAGGAGGAAGAGAGCGGCATGCAATGCCTTCAAAAGCATCGAAGAAATAGCTAAAAGGACAAAGAACCTCTTGCTCTAGGCACATCTCTTTGACTCCACTGTTCTCCCTGCATTAACATAAGCCTCAGAGACCTGGGCCCTACGAAAGCAGGATGAGAATGTTATTTGGATCTCCCAAAGAGGAATCGAAAGAGCTATCTCGGAATATCATGCCTCACTCAAGTGAGAGAAGGAATCCGAATTCTGACCTCTGTCACTGTTCTAGAGTCATGGACGCTGTCTCATTGCCAAGGCATCGAAAATCAGATGGGCTGGACATGTAATGCAATTTGGAGACAACCACTGGACTAGAGACGTTACCAACTGGATCCCACGTGTCTGCCCACCTACAAGATGGTCAGACTTCTTTGTCAAGACCATGAACACATGGTTTGAGGCTCTTCGTATTCCTGAACCAACCAGATGCCATTGGGCTATAGGGTCAAATGGAAATGTTATTGCCGCCCCTCGAGGAAATCGATAAAAAATGGGATGTCTAGTGATCTAGTTATCTAGTCATCTAGAAAAAACATTTGCAAATCATAATCGATATGATAGGGTCTTTCAGTAGATTCTTCCTAAAGGGTTTCAGGAACCCAATAAGTGCTTGAACATGTGACTTGCCACATAGGAAACTCTTGAAAATATATACCTGTTATGTAAGAAAACAAACTGGGAATTCTCCTACTTAATTTTTTTTCATCTATCCAACAATTTTTACATATGCCAAAAAGAAATGCCACCCTGATTTTCAACACCTACAATTTTTTTTTCAAAACAAACATTACTTATCTCAAATTTTATGCAAACACTTTTAATTCACAACACACTTCCACTTTATTCAATATCTAAGTTTTCTGCCTGTATACCTAAGGATCTGATTCTGGACTGTCAATTTTATTCCATTGGTCTGAGTGTCTGTCTATTACAGCACCACACTGACTCAATTACTACAGTTTTTCTGTATAGTTTGAAGTTGGAGTATGAAATGCCTTCATTTTCTTTGGTAATGTATTTATGCCAAAGCAGTTTAACTCAAGAGTCCGAATCCTTAACTACTCAACAGTTGACTACTATAAAGTCAATTAACTTCTCTGGATAATTGGACGATTTCTTATAAACCAAATGGATTTGGAAATACTGCAACCCTATGAAAATCCATCGAATATTTTTGACCCTATCTTTAAAAATGTGGTTTTACCCACTACACATTCAAATACTGTATTTTATAGATATTTATTCTGTTATGTACTTCATAGATGTTTATCTAAGCATTTAGTAACCCAACCTAGACAGGTAAATCCAAGTCTCTTACCATGGAGACCCACTTAATATTCTCCTAACTGAAGGTCTCCCTCAACATTTTCTTCAACCAATCCTTTTGATGTACCTCCACAAAGATCTCTGTTTAAATCTCCAATACTCATGCCTAATTGTTTGTAAAAGCAAGTCCTCATATAGTCACATGCACTACCCTCTGCTCAACTTTGTAATTACCCAAAAAAGTAAGATTGCTAGCAATCATGTTCCCATTTGATAAGTCGTGCGTTTCAGATTAGAGCTATTTGTACTCTTCTGCAGCTGTTTGGCCTTCTGTGACTCTTTGCTTTTCTGGAATCTTATTCTTGGCAAAGATAATGATCACAGGACCATTCATTAAAGGCTACACTGATTTCTGCTACAGATTCAGGCACTTTAATGGAGGCATTTCTTTAAGCCACATGTGTGTGAAATCCAAAGATCACACAATCTTATTTGAGCATAGAAATCCTACTCACAGATATTAAGATATATAGACATATCAACTCAAGTCTTTCTTATTATTTCTTATTCTTCTATACCAAGGCACTTCTTTAATGTATTTTTTAAAAAAAATATTTTATTATACCTCTGTGAGATATACAATTACAAAGATGTTCATGTTTGGGTTTCAGTCATACAGTGTTCCAGCACTCATCCCTCCACCAGTGCCCATTTTTCTACTTATCTACAGATCCGTGGCTTAATGAAGAATGAGGACATTTTCTCTTTTCACCAAGTCATGTATGTCTATGTTTTTATTCACATGTGGTGATGTTTGGGAACAACTCCTGATTTTGAGCTCCTGTTAGTGTCTGAGGATCTAACCCTCTGAAATTGATTCCAGCACTGCTGGAATAAACCCACGCCTCCTGTGTTAACAGCATGTTCACAGTGTGTTAGCCTATCTCTCTGACACCAAGTTACTCTTAAAGAAAGTCTGGAGTCCTGAGAAAAAAAGTTTTTACATTTATTTATGTTAAACCATAACCTAACATTTAAAATCAGTCTTCAGATCACTTTAAGACATTTACCTGAATCAAGTTACTTACTAGAAAGAGATGTAAGTTCTTTGGTAATCTCATAGTTATTTTCTTCACAGAAAGAACTTATATATCTTTACTATAAAGAGATATGAGTACTCTGATAATCATTTTCTTCATAATTTAAAATAACATTTAATTGGGCTATTTCTATTGCGTTAATTAAAATGTTTCACATATTTTATCCTGATTGTTGACACATCAGAAACACACCACATCAAGATAAATTCATTAGTTAGACCCCAGTTTTTTGAATTTTGATGAGAAAAATGATAATCAAGCAGATCACAGATGTTGATTTTTCAGCCAATGACAGACTGAGGCTACAACACCCACTGGGTCTGTTGTCACATGTCAAAAATTTCATCTAAATACTACTTTAAAACAGAAATGACACACACTGGATATCTAGTCTTCCTTTGTGATTCCAACTCCACTCTTAGCCACCAAGTTTTGTGGTCAAGGCTTGAATGTTGCAAGTTCTATACTGCCTCCATGCTTCCTAGCTTCAGGAAGGCTCTGGCCAACAGAACCTGCAGATGGCCACCTCTGACCTTGTACTCAGGCTCAGAACCTTTCTTTTCCTTTCCCTTCAAGAAGGGATGCTAGGGAGTTGATGACAACCTGCTAGACCTAGCTCAGGGAGTAAGGGTTACTTTTCTGTCTCTGTAAATTGTCCTTTCATTACATTCTCCTCCATTCAATGAAATATTTTAATATATATTTTCTTTGGGTCCCTGACCAAAAGTACATATAAAGAAATGTATTCAGATGGGTATTGGGTAAGAAACTATGGTACATCTACACAATAGAATATTACATAGTCACCAGAAAAAAATGAAGTCATTAAATTTACTTATAAATGGATGGACATGGAGAGTATCATGCTGAGAGAAATGAGTCAGAGAGAGAGGGAACAGACAAAGATGATTGCACTTATTTGTGGATATAAAAAGGTAGGAGATCAATAACCAAGGACAGTAGAAATAAGGGCCAGGAGGAGGACTGACCCACAGTTGGAAGCTAAAAGTTGGGGGTAGGGCAGTTCGGATAAAGAAGTATCACTCACTATAACAGTGACAGACAGAGATGATCACTCTGGACAAGAACTGAGTTCTGAAAAGAGGTAAAGGGATAAAGATGATAACATTTTAGTACCTGCAGTGCAAATTATAATTCCCAAAAGGAAAGAGAAAGAAATCTAGAGGGGGAGAGATAGAAAGAAGAAAAGCAGCCACAGAGGCAGATTGGGAGTGGTGGTAATGGGAAGGAAACTGAAGATATTCGTGTTAGAAATATACACTAGCTACATGCTGGAACATTGTATGACTAAAACCCAATTATGAAAACTTTGTAACTGTGCATTTCACAGTGATTCAATTAAAAATTGTGTGTATATAAATTCTAAGGTTTTAGGGGCCAGTGATAGCACAGGGTTAGTCACTTGCTTCTTTTGGTTTCTGGATCACATTCTGCAGTGCTCAGAAATTACTCCTGGCAGTGCTTAGGGGCACCGTATGTAAGCACCTAAACCTGATGACCTATGTCTGTTTGGTTGCAAGGCCCTTGTCTTGCTGTGGCTGACACTAGTTCAATTCCTATAACTACATATGTTCCTCCAACACCTCTATGAGTCACTCCTGAGCATAGAACTAGTATGAGGCAATGGGCACTGCCTGTTGTGGTCTTGATCCCTATGCATGTGCTCACAAACACACATACATGCAAACTCGTATACACACACAAACACAAACACATCAATGTTTTTCTCAAGTTAGGCTATAAAAAATAGTAGCATCGTATTCTAGGCCCTCTTGGGCCCTTTGGTATTGGGGGGATGATGGTCCTTGACCTCAAGTGCACTGTGACCCGGCCACAATGCCAGTCTCAGCTGATTAAAGCCATCTCCAACAGGCCCACATCAGTGGGCTGATCTTCATGATCACTGGACACCGTCTCAGCAGAGCCTTGGTCTAGCTCTGAAATACCCTGTATATGAATCTTCTGCCATCGGGCAGACTCACGGCCCCTCTTCATTAGGTTTTCCACAAGCAGACCAAAAGAGACGCATGTGAGGAACCATGATCTACAAAAAAAAAGGGGCAGAAGCAGGACAGTCTTCTTAGGGAGAGGACTAAGGAGGAACCAACACTTCATGACTGCAGGCTTCAGAGGTTCTTAAACTGCCATCACCACACACATACCTGCCTTGAGCAGACACGATCATAGTGTGCAGAGCAGAGCCAGCCCACGAGCTACTCTCTCAGGGAGCTGGAGCACTTGCTTTATGGGAAACAGTCTCTGTCTCAAAACATGCCCTGAATGTGCCTCTTAACCCTGAAGTTTAGGTCTGCAACAATGACACGTGGAAGAAATTTTATTGCTGTTTATATTGATGCTGTTATTTTTTAGAATAAATGTCTCATAGCTGCCTGCTGTCACACACTGGCAAGTTACCTGTACTTCTAAAAAGATACACAAGCATGACCATTTCAGCCCTATCTGCCTTTGGTATCTAAAGGCAAAAGACCTCAATTTGGAAGATATTCCTAGAACTTTAGAATTTTGGGTCCAAGGAAATAGTACAGCAGGTAAGATATTTGCCTTGCATGTGGCCAATCTGTGTTTGATATTTGCCTTGCATGTGGCCAATCTGTGTTTGATCCCCCACTCAAATGGTTCCTGAGCAAGTTAGGAGTGATTCCTTGAGCACAGAGCAGGAGTAAGCCTGGACTATCATCTGCTCTGGCTCCCTCCAAAAAATTTTAAGTCTTTTACATAAAATAGGTACCAAAATATGTGTGGGAATGCATTATGCCACTAGAAACAACACATTTATATAAGAATTACAAAATTCAACCTTGATGATTACTGTTTAATAAGAAAAAATTTAAAGAAATTAGAACATTGAGAATTACAGCCTCATCAGGGAAAGAGAACTTTTAAGACAATGCCAGCCAAATCAGAAATTGGCACAAACTTTCTGGATGCCAATTTGATAACACTAAGAAGATTCCATCAAATATGCAAATCTCTGTTCTAAAATTTAACTTAAAATGAATTGAAAACAAAAATAATGCAAAATTGCACAAAAGGACTCCATGTAAGAGATTATAACTAGGAAAAGTGGAAACATTCACTCCATAACATAGATTGAATATACCTAACATAGTTAAATGAATTTGATTCAGTCACATGATGCAACAAAAAGCACTTTGTGGAGGATGTTTTGAGAATATAGGAAAGGCTTTTGATTATTTTATCAGAGAGAAAGAATATTAGAAGTTGTGGTACAATTTTACATTTACTTTTTAAATGTGTATTATGCACATTTTTAACACATGAGTATGCTAAAATAAAGGAAATATATTGATCTTTAGTTTATTTTATATTGTTTCTATGACTGAACCTATTGCTTCTCTCTCTCTCTGGAAAACATTACTATGATTTTTCCTTATATGTTTTCATTTCCAAAAATACTATATTTATTGAGAATTGCTTTTACTATTTGCAGTAGCATTTGTTCTGTATAATGAGAATGTCTGCTAATGTAAGGGGTATTTATATTCTTCAGATGGGAAATGTTAACCTGCATAACTGTATAAAATGTACTTCTTAATAAACCCTAAACACTGGAGCAAATACCATAATTTTACATAGATTCTGAAGGTAAAAAAGACAACTTAAGACTATCTAATAGTAAAATTCCTGCCATAAGATTTCTATTAAAATTGTTCTAACTTACCATGCTCCAGTGACTTGGAATTCACTTTCTAAAAAGAACTATGCCATCTTAAGAAGTCTATGATACTGAAAACTTTTTTTCTATATTTAACATGTTTCAATTTATCTAATAACAAATTATTTACTCGTTTATAAATTACTTATACATTTTGTTTCCTACATTTCTTAATGTTTAGAAAGTACTAATCTTCAGTTATTATATTATTTTGCTTTTTGTGGGCACATCCGGAAGTGCTCAGGGCTTCTCCTGGCTCTATGTTCAAGGATCAATCCTGGCAGCATTCAGGGGACCATATGGGACATTGGGGATTGAACCTGGATTTGCCACATGCAAGACAAGTGTTCTGTCTATTGTACTGTCTCTCTGGTCCCCTTTGGATGACATACACTTTTCACTACATTACAGCTTCATGGATTTATATTTTAAGGACATTCTTTAATCTAACTGGAATTAATAGACATTTGTAAGGACATGCCCTACATTTGTAAGGACATGCCTTACTTTTTGTTAACAGAAGCAATAAACTTACCATGTTCTGTCTAACAAACTGACACTTTGTACAAAAATCCTAAGTGTGAGACTGTAGACAAACTATGAGTCGCATAATTGCAGATAAGAATGTCACTGGGGGCCAGAGTGATAGTGCAGTGGGTAGGTAGTCTGCCTTGCATAGGGCTGACCCAGGTTCCATTCCCAGCATCACATATGGTCTCCTGAGTACCACCAGGAGTGATCTCTGGGTGCAGAGCCAGAGGTAACCCATGAGTACTGCTGACTGTAGCCCCCAAACAAACAAAACAAAACCAACAACAAAAGAATGTCACAGACCTGTAAAAAAGGCAATCTGGAATTAGTCTTTGTACATGGTAACAGTGGCATTTCTGAAGGGGACATAGAAATGAGGACAAAGAAGCTTGCTAGGAATCTTCTTCCCTGAATGGCATGTGATAATAAAGGAGAGTGAGCTAAGAGGTCAACAATAGAAGCCTTCAGGTGAGCAGACCCTGATTCTGCCTCTTGCTGTGGCATCTGGAGCTGGCATACCAAAGGAACTTCTATAATGCAGAAGAAACTTTGTGGATTCAAAATTCTAGGGAATATGTTCCTGAAAATCTCACCAAAATGTACTACTTACAGAGACCAACTTTTATTGATTAGCTGAAAATATTTCATTCTCTCAGCAGTTTTCAGTTATTTTTATGGAATTTTGAATGATAAAGATTTGCACATGTCAGAGAAACAGAAAACTGAAACCTAGAGAGATCTTTACAATTGAAGGCTAATTAAACTGATTAAAACAAGTAATACAGAACCTAAGTTGGGGGGAAAGTATGTTTAGAATCTATCAAAGGGCTAGAGAGATAAAACAGAGGGCAGGTTCAATTCCTGGCACTCCATAAGGTTCCCGAGCCCCACCAGAAATGATCCTGGAGTGAAGAGCCAGGTCAAGCTCTGAGTGCTATTGGGTGTGCACCTCTCCTCCCCCCAAAGTCTTTCATACAATTAATGTAGGGTTATTTGAAAACACAGAAGGAAAAATACACAAAATGCTCTCTAACTCAAATGATGGCATGCTTAAAAGCTAAGTTTACAAAAAAATTAAAATAGACTAAAGTGAGTTATAATTTAAAAATGGGGATTTTTTGAATAAAAATATTTCAAATAAAAACATGAAAAAATGGGCATCAAACACTACTTTGAAAATGGGAATTTTCTGTAATTTGACAATGATAAAATAAATGTCACTAAACTATTAGCATAATACATTGAAAAAGCCAAGGATGAAAATAAGTATATCAGAATTCTGGGTGAAAAATAAAAATTGAGAACAGAAGATACTAGGTTGGAAAGCTGTGTAAAACTTTTATAGGACTAGCTTCATTCCATCCAGGTCAGGAGAGAGGAATAAGATTGGCAAGAATAGGATTCACAACCAAATAAGATAATGGTTGAAATCTGAGTGAATCCCTAGCTCTTATCCTGCTTTATCTATATCTCACTCTCTAGGAAAACCAAATGGCAATAATAGCTCAATCATTTAATAAAATGTAGCTGAGCATAAAACCCTGAAAGTTAGTTGCTTAACCAATGGCTGGAAGAACTCTGCTGTCCTAAGTGAAGTGCTGACTGACAGATACAATAACAACCTCTATTTATGGGAAGGGCTCCAGGGAGTGATGATTTGCTGTCCACAGTTTCACTATGAACCAAACAGGAAGTTACTCTCATAAATTGCAACATGAAGGACATGGAGGATTTAGGTTAAACAGAAAAATGACTTGACTGATAGGGTTATAAACTTAGGAAATGGCTCTCTAGGGTAGACAGTAGATTTCCCATTGTAGATGACGGATAAGAATAGCTGAATTGTCAACGTGGTGTAGGAAGGGACCAGACACAGCACATGGATGGGTTCAGTGAGAGTTGTACTTTCTGGTTCACTAAAGCAACATATTTCTTTAGTTACTAGTCAATGAACCAAATGTCAAAATTCACTGGAAGCTGAGTACATAAATTAATTTGACTTGGAGTGGATTTCAGCTTTCTCAAAGTAACAATAACTTGAGGAATCCCTAAATATAATAAAATGACTAAATGTTTGTAACTACAGTTTATAAACAATGAAGTATTTCAGTGTATGCTTACTGACAGCAAATGTGAGATAAAAGATATATTTCTGCCAGACAGCTCTTAATGGAATAATTTAGAATTATTCTCAGAGCAATGGGATGTGGCATGGAAAGTTGGTTATAATTTTCATGCTCAGTGTTATTCATTAATGAGTATTTGTGGTGGTGTATTACCACAATGTTGCTAATGAGTAATTCTAGAAAAATTACTTCTCAATTATTTGTAAGTGAATAATATACAAGTATCACTATGACTCAACTAACTTTATATCTGCTTTCTCAGTAGCCTCCTACCTTTCCTAAGAATATACAATATATTCCTAAGAATATACAATGTTTTCCTAAAAGAAAATATATAACCCAATAATTATCAAATGCATATCTTCTCAGAGCAATATACTGCAACAAGAACACTTTAAACCTTACACTACCATTAGCATTAAAGAGAGCATAAGGATTTTGAGGTGGATAATAAAATTAAAAATTAACATTTCCAAAAGCATTAAAAGTAGATCTACCATCTGTTTCTACAATTCTACTTGTAAGAGTCTATACAAAGAACACAAAAACACTAATCTGAGTAGAATACATGCATACCTATGATTATGCAGCAATGTTTGTAATAGTTTAAATTTCTAAACCAGCCAAATGCCCAATGGCAGGTGAATGAACAGAGATGAAGTATACATACATAATGGAATACTTTCTTTCTTTCTTTTTTTTTTTTTTTGCTTTTTGGGTCACACCCGGCAATGCTCAGGGGTTACTCCTGGCTCTGGCTCTGCACTCAGGAATTACTCCTGGTGGTGCTCAGGGGACCATATGGGATGCCGAGGATCAAACCCGGGCGGGCATGGGCCGGCCGCATGCAAGGCAAATGCCCTACCCACTGGGCTATCGTTCCGGCCCCATGGAATACTTTCTAACTATAAGAATAACTATTTTTTTCA
Organism: Cryptotis parvus; assembly: GCA_021461705.1. Taxonomy (NCBI): domain Eukaryota; kingdom Metazoa; phylum Chordata; class Mammalia; order Eulipotyphla; family Soricidae; genus Cryptotis; species Cryptotis parvus. The sequence continues at coordinate 49,792 of JAJIBD010006266.1, read as the reverse complement.
CATCTGTTTGCTATGACATATATAGAACAAGACAATGGTCATGTTAGCTGGAAATCTGCCAAGTGAAGAAAAAAAGACCAAATAATGTCACTTAAATTTGTATATAAAAATCAGAGTAAAGGACCAGAGAGATACTATAGCAGCCACACTGTTTGCCTTATATGTGGCTGCTTGCCTTGTATATGCCTGGATTCTGTCCACTGCATAATGTCTTCCAGGCCCCACCAGGAGTTATCCCTGAGTAAAGGCACCTCTAGTGTCCTTTCCAAGTAAAGGAGCAAATTACTTGGCTTGGTGGTACTCTTTCCCACCCCAGTGGACAATTTTGCTACAAGTGCATGTGTAAATCACTGCAACAACAGACCATGATATAACACAAAAGGAAACAAAGTGCTAAGATAAATTTTAGTCACGAGTCACATACTGTGCCCAGAATATCAAGATTTTGGCTTCTCTATCATCACAATCACGATCACGATCTTCCCGTTGATAATCTATTTGCTAGAGCGGGCACCAGTAATATCTCCATATGTCCTGTCTCATGCCAGTAGAGCTAGGGGCATCGGCTTGCTACAGGAACATAAAGAGCCTCAAACCATTATATTAGGTCATGGGAATGACCTAATGTAATTGTTACTGGAATTTGGCATATCAAATACAACAAGAGAAGCTTGCCAGGCTTGCCGAGTGGGAGGCAAACTCTTTTAAACACCTCCAAATAAAGCATTTATTGATGAACCGCGCGGCCGCTTGCGGCAGCGTGAGCCGGGCTGTGATGGGCTGGCTGCTGGGTGGAGTTCTGACGAGAGGGAAGTCCAAATGTGGAAAATGGCGGCGCCCATGGAGTGAGGGTGGTGGTCTGGCTTGTTGTGAGGCTCTGCCGAGGTGGTGGGCCAGGGCTAGAACCCGCCATGCCTCCCGACTGCCTCATGAACAGCTGTGCACAGGGAGAGCAAGGAACAGCTCTGCCCCATGTCTGAGAGACTCTGGACCAGCATACCTGGGCCGGATTGAGGAAAAAGCTGCTGTAGGGTGGGTGTCGGTGATCCGGGCTGTGATGGGCTGGTCTGCTGGGTGGAGTTCTGACGAGAGGGAAGTCCAAATGTGGAAAATGGCGGCGCCCGTGGAGTGAGGGTGGTGGTCTGGCTTGTTGTGAGGCTCTGCCGAGGTGGTGGGCCAGGGCTAGAACCCGCCATGCCTCCCGACTGCCTCATGAACGGCTGTGCACAGGGAGAGCAAGGAACAGCTCTGCCCCATGTCTGAGAGACTCTATAGGCTTCTCTATAATAAACAGACTTAACACAAGCTACAGGAAATGGTGGGTACTTGATAAGTTCTGAACAAAATATCAATTTCTCAGCTTTAGTTGATTTCTGCCATTTGAAATGTAAGGCCCAGAGTCCCCAACCTTTAGCTTAAAGGAAATATAAATTTTGAAAGTATTGTGTTGGTTCAATGAAATACTTCTTTCTTTGAAGGGGTCTGTCCTGAGGACTGATGCAAAACAGGGTTTAATGTGCAATTTTGTACAAAAAGAAATTGAGTCTGAAACATTAAGTGATTCCACTGATAACAGAGTGCAGTAAAGGTGGCTTAGGTTTGAAATCAATGGGAACTAAACTTGAGAGTAAATTAAACTCCCTACAAGTCCAGACTTTAAGCGAAGTCAACATGGGACAGTATATAGGCCTGAATTAGGGCACACAAGGCTTCAGTGCAGTGTCCACTCTTCAAACAGCATCTTCAAAATTTAGATTACTTTTCCTTACAGCCTACAAGTAAACAGCATAGCATTTATACCTAGGAAAAATAAAAATATAAAAAACAAGTGTGGATGCTGTTCTCTTTTCTTAGTATCAGAGAGGAAAGAACATGTGATTCAGTAACTAAGACTTGTATGAACTCCAGTTTTTTTTTTTTGCATTTTATATGCATGATGATACAGAGAGAAAGAGATCCAGCAATGCAGAAATTTATTCTTTCTGTTTTGTTTGGGGTCGGTGATGCTAGGGTTACCCGCTCCGATCCGGCAGTGCTGGGGAACTATGGGATGTCGGATTCTGGGTCGGCTGGTGCAAGGAACACCTACCGCTGACTCCCCCTTTCATCTTAAATAACAAGAATCGAAAGCTGTAAAAAGCTGGGCCTGATTTACAGTGGGCTTAGGGGAGCGTTCAGCTTCTTCCCGTTTCAGCCAGCCCCTTGTTAGTCCTTGGTTCCTCCCGGAAGGGTTGCAGGCAGGTACCCCCTAGACGCTATCACGCGGGCGGCTGAAGGCCTCCCCGGGGTTCCTGGTGAAATCAGTCTTGCCAGTTAATGGGCTTTTCTCCGTGGTCTCAGTACTTTGAATCCAGTTTTAACAGTGATCATCATTTTGCTTGTCTTTAAAATAGAAATAATTATTCCTAGCATATGAGGTGCTACAGTCTATGTGGATAGTGATAATTTCATGAAATTCATTCATAACCACTTAACTAGTCATAAAATTAAAATAATGGTTTAAGAAATCAAGGAAAGAAAAACAACCACTTTAGGATTATAAATGAATAGTCTGTTATGAGAATTTATGAACCATTTTCAGGAAAGTATAATATAAAACTCAGTAATGGTTACAACCAATTACATTCACATAACATGGGTAAAAAATTCAGAGCATGTGAGAGTAGAAATAAGAATGTGTTACAGTGCTGTTATTGAAATTAGTTGCTTTTAAAATTCCTTACAGATGAAAAAATTTCCTTAAAGATGTGTCGGGAAGCTGCCGGGTCCCTGACAGTGTCAGGACTGAAGTTCTCTTCTACCTCTGAGGATGCCGGGAGAACAGATGAAAACTCACGAGTCCGGTGCAGTTCCAAAAAAGGCTTTTAATAGTACAAAAGTTCTTCCACAGCACTCCAATATAAATGAACAAACTCTAGCTCTGGTCCGAACTTAGACCATACAAAAGAGACTAAATCTCCCGCCAAAGAGAGAGGATTGCACCCATGATGAGTCCTACCCAGAAGAAGGAGCAAAAGACCAAACAAAGAGTAAAAAGACAAAAGCCAAAAGCTGCAGGAGCCAAAAGTCGAAAGCGAAAAGGCCAAAGGGGCCTCAAGTCAGTCCCCTTATATACACCAAAGTAATCCAGGGAGGGTTGTGTGCCACACCCCTATTGCAGAAATAAACAAAAGTTATGCCAAGGACTAATCCCGAGATTATCTCTTATGTAAAGCACTGGAGAGAGAGAAGGGCTGATATAAAGTAATACATCTTAATTTCATGAGCTTCATGTAATCTAGATGGTACCCACAAGGTCCTTATTATTATCTGCAAGAGGGTGATTCTGAGTATCTTTTTTTTATTATTATTTTTTTTATTTATTTTTTTAATTTTTATTATACCACAGTGAAACATACAATTACAAAGGTGATCATAATTGGTTCTTGGTAATACAGTATACCAGCACCTATCCCTCCACCAGTGCCCCATTTCCACCACCAATGTACCCCACCCCCCGCCCACCCCCATGCTGCCTTAATAGCAGGTACCCCAGTTCTCTCTTTTTTGTCTTGATCTTGTCTCTGCATCTCTCTCTGTTCTCTCGTCTCTTATTTTACACATTGTGGCTAGCCCTACAGGTATTTAGAGTTTATCACTTAAGTCTCTTTGTGTATATTCAATGGTGAGTCTTAATCTGCCATTACCATTTCCCACATTTAGTAAAACACTGGTATCTATTTATGTCGTTAATGAATGCAGTCATTCTATATCTGTCCTTTTCCTTCTGACTAATTTCACTCAGCTGATAGTCCCATGTCCCTCCATTTGCAGGTAAATTTCATAATGTCATCTTTTTGACAGCCGCATAGTATTCCATAGTGTAGATGAACCACAGTTTCTTTAGCCAGTCCTCTGTTCTCGGGCATTTATTGTTTCAGATTCTAGCTATAGTGAATAGCGCAGAGATGAATAAAGAAGTACAGATAGTGTTCGTATGTTTTCGGTTAGTATATTCCCAGGAGTGCTATTGCTGGATCAAATGGGAGCTCAATATCTAGTTTTCGGAGGAATGCCCATATTGTTTTCCAAAAGGGCTGGACCAGTCGGCACTCCCACCAACAGTGGATCAGAGTCCCTTTTCCCCACATCCACGCCATCTTGTTCTCCTGTACTGAAAGGGTCACACCCGCCTGCTTAGAGCAAACTAGTATGATCCTTCCTATAGTCTTCCTATAGTCTCAGCGTAGCCAGGGTGGTAGTCTCCTGGTAAATTCTAACTGTCCCATGCTGGGTGCAGTGGGTATAAAGAGGAGCTGTGGGGCCGGAGCGATAGCCCAGCAGGTAGGGCATTTGCCTTGCATGCAGCCGGCCTGTGCCGGCTTGGTTCGATCCCCGGCATCCCATATGGTCCCCCGAGCATCGCCAGGAGTAATTCCTGAGTACAGAGCCAGGAGTAACCCCTGAGCATCACCGGTGTGACCCAAAAAGCAAAAAATAAATAAATAAATAAATAAAATAAAGAGGAGCTGTGCCCAATCTAGAAAACATAGAAGTCTTAGTAGATGTATAAGAAGTTATTCAGTCAAGGTGACTTCTGTAACAGCTGCACCCTCTAGCAGTGTTTACATAGAGAGAGGTCTCATTAGAATGTATCCTGGCTTAAATAGATTAAGCTGGGAGTGGGCAAAACAACAAAACTCCCAGAATAGCTAAACCTGTCCTCCAACAAAGATGATTTAATAGTTAAAGTCAACTATCATAGAGGAAATTAGTTACAATAAATATTCCAGAAAATTGATGAGCCAGTGAAACATCCACAAAATATGAATGGGAATTTACACATAATGTCAAGTGAATAAAAGAAATTACAAAATAGACATACAGCATAATCACAATTTAATGAAGAACAGTTCAAAGAATACAGTATACTGCTTAAACTGTTACTTATGGGTATCTATGTAGGGAAGTCTATTTCCCCCCCAATATTTGATACTTTTTGATATATTAAATACTTTTCTGGAGTATATTTTCTTTTTGTATAAAAATACCATCAGGAGTTGAAGCATAACAAGCTGCTAGTATAACTGATGACTTGATAAATAATAAATGTGAACTAGAATGAATGAATGAATGAATGAATGGATGAAGGCCAAAGACAGTACAGTGTGTTAAGGCACAGGCCTTGCCTATGACCCACCCTGATGTGATCCCTGGTAGACAGTTCTCTAAAGCATTGCTGGGTGTAGCCCTAGCACTGTTAGGACAGCCTGATTAATCTCCAGCACAGCAGGAGCCTAGCAGCATGGAATGGAATCCCCTGGCTCTAACATTGAACACTTGGCCTTGTTAACTTAGAATTGCCAGGAAGAATTCCTGGGCCACTTGAGCACTGCTTAGGAGCCCCTCCTCCTAAATTTAAAATATAGACTAAAAAATAAGTAAACTTATATGAATTACTGGGCTGCAAAAATAGATCAATGAGATAAGTGCAAATTTTGCATGTAGGACAATGAGTCTGATCCCCAGCACTGTATGAATCCCTGCAACTAACTTTTGGGCAGAGAGCTAGGAGAACCCCCTGAACACTTCTGGGTATGGCTCCCCAATAAGCATACAAACAAAAATTCAACCAAACAAACATAAAAAGCAACAACAGAAACTATATACATGATCTCATTTTGGAAAATTTTGATTTTATATATATATATATATATATATAATATATTTCATAACAAATGCTATTTTATAATGATAGTCCTGGAACGAATTTTCCACACAAAGACATTTTGCTAGCCAGTGGCCTCTTGGACAACCTAAGGGAAATTTCGTCTTGTCCTCCATGGTGGAGAATTTTGAGTATCAGTACCAGAGACGGCTCATCAACATAAACAGAAGTGTGTGGTCATTTCTTGGCAGAGACTTGCCAACTGCACACAATGAGCATCACTGGTCTGGGTGGGTCAGATCTCAGAGAACTCCAGTCATTGGCACTCATCAGTTCTCCCCACCAACCCATTCCCCTCCCACCTTGTCTTTGTTTTTTTTCTTTCTTTCATATTTTTTAATTTCAGAGTTCCCTTCTAGCCCAATGACATGTTTTCCCATCTGTTCATACAGATGGTGTTATCTAGAGAAGTCACAAAGTCTGCTGTCCCCAAATCCCTTTTGATTCAGTCAGTACATAAACACAGATAAGTATGGAGAGAGAGAAGAACCGAAAGCCATGTTAAATTTTTTTTTTCCTGTGGGAGTGAATCTTGGGCTACACTCAGTGGTGTTCACACATCTCTCCTCGTGACGGAAGTCAACCTGTTTTCAGCTGTGTACAAGGCAAGCACCTAATACTTGTACTATCTCTCTGCCTGAAAGTCACATTTTCAAGCACGGGAAGTTGATAGTCTTGCTATTACTCACTGATGGGACAGAGAGAAAGTACAAGATAAGGAGCTTGCTTGCCTTGCCTATGATTGGCATGGATTTTGACCCCTGTGCCAATATGATCCCATGAGGCCACCAGGAGTAATGGTTGAGTTCAGAGACAGGAGCAAGCTTGGGCATCACCCGATGGGGCCCTCCAAACCAAAATCCTAAAAAAAGTATTCATTCACTTAATGCTCTCCAAAATCCTATAAAATAGGTACTATTATAGGAGCTTATTTTACTTTTAAGGGAGCTGAAGCTCAGAAAGCTGAAATACTACTGATTAATGACAGATAATGAACAGGACACAAAATGCAGACTCTTAACGTGATATTTCTGCCACTCCCACATTTTTGTGTTTTGTAGCTTCACTAAGTAGTGATGCAAAGGCATGGAGCCATACCAGTATTCTGATGCAGGCATAGCATTGATCTTGATTCTGGTCTTTTTAGTAGCTTCCTTTAGTTGTCAACCTTTAACAGCTGCTAACAAATAAAGTCTAATTATTTTCTCTGTTATGGCTTTTGGGAACAATCCAACATGGAATTAGTATCAGCCTCCCAAGATTTATGACTATTTAGCATTTTCTTGCCTTTTATTCTGCCCATAAGATAATAAGCTGTCTCTGAATGTGATACAGAGCATGAATTTCATAATATGATGACTATGATTTCTGTTATTAACCTATTATATGCTTTGGCTTATAAGGGAAGAATTGCTTTACTTGGGATCTCCAGAATAAAAGAGTGGCTAGAATTCCTCCCATAAAATCTATTTGCTTAAAGGTATTGAACTTTTATTAAAATTTGTAATCTATTAGTTTTTCTCTTTCCTGTCCCTTGGCTGTTTCAGTGATGACCGGGTCACAGACACACACTGTTTGCACATTTGGCTGCTATCATTAGATCAATTCCTTGTACTCTACAGGGCTCCCACACAGAAGCTTGGAGTAGGCATTCCGGTCCAGGAAGCAGTGCCAGGCAGTGCAGGTACTTGGCTACAGGGCCATCCATCCCCTGTCCCCACCCCAAGAGTCTTTTAACTAAAAAAAATTTGAGAATTTCTTTTCATAGGCTAGTTAATTTTTTCTGTTTTATTATTTTTAGTTAATTTTTGTTTAATATACACTTTTTTTATTTGGGGGTCACACCCGGCAATGCTCAGGGGTTACTCCCTGGCTCTTCGCTTAGGAATTACTCCTGAAGGTGTTTGGGGGAACCACATGGGACGTCGGAGATAGAACCCAGGTTGGCTGTGTGTAAGGCAACCGCCCTACCCACTATACTATTGCTGCAGCACCCTAAATATCCTTTTTTTCTCTCTCCAAGAGAAGGCAATGATGAAACAATTCTTATGAAACATAAAGTGAAACAATTCTTAAATAGCCCCCAGAAAAAAGTACTTTCTCCAGTGTATGTTGGGATTTTCCTCATCATTTCAGAAGAGAAAGGCACTTTTCCAATTGTACTGAAGTTAGAGCATTTTTAACTCATAATTCAATAATATCTTTGCTTTTCCATCTCTGATGAGAGTATTGACAAATCTTGATGCTAGAGTTAGGGTCATGAACCTGAAAAGAATGACGTTTGTAAAACCATACATAAAAGTGCACAGTTTACTTGGATAATTACTTCATGGATCACGAAGAATCGATTCTCTTCACTCTCAAAAGTTTTGCATCTACCTACCTAGACCTTAGTGGCCTCCTTTTCCCAAACAGGGTTTTGAAATGTTGATTAATTGAGATTTAACCAAAGATTATACTGATTGTTTTTCCCTAGTATCTAATCCTCTTGTAACTCCACAATATGAGTGTAAAATTCTGAAAAGAGAATTTCAAAATCCCTGTAGCCACAATTATAAACTATTTACTATACTTCTTTTCCTTGAACTTGGTTATTAGATATGTGAAGCAAAATTGTCTTTTTTTTTGCATTTTTCTAGTTGCATAAGAAAAAAGTGAAGGTGAATGATAATACTGTTACATCTATGAAAGAATATTTTAGATAATCTAGATGTGCACAGGATACAACGGGTTGGCCACAATCAGTGCTAAAGTGCTTCTTGGACATCCTGCTTAAGCCCGAGAGCCCTGGAATAACATTTGTTACTGAAAACAATCTGTCTCTAAGGGAGACAGAAGACTATTGCGACTCTGAAGACTATTGCTGGGCCAGGGAAGTGTCTCCGTTCTGCCAGGCCCTGCTCTGCATTTGTGGCACCGCATGTCCCACTCATCCCCCTGCCCTGGCACACCTGATGGCATGGCCCCACAACAGTAAGAAAACAAATTTAAACTATTTCCAAGAACCATGGAAATGAGGGTTTCCATTTCTTTCTCTTCCATCAGTGCTACTGGTATTTGCTCTCTTTTGTATCCACCTCCCTGGAGAGAAACTATTTTCTCAGTCTCCCAGGTAACAAAAACTATGGGCTCTGGGTCTAGTTCTAAGCCTGGACTTTCACTGACAAACAGTCTAATTCCTCTACTATTATAAAATGGAGGCAATAAATTTCATAGGATTGACAAATATAGGTAATTCACAGCTTTACATATAGGAAATACTCAAAAGCACTTACTCCCATGCCTGCAGCACTATGGCTTAAATTAAACAAGTATTCATTTGTATCTATTTTCAACAGATCTTTGTCTAATTAAAAATCAATCATAAGTGGAATCAGTATAAAGACTTTCCAGTCTACTATAATTTTTCCTATTTACCAAGTACATTTGCCAGCAAAAGCTACTACCAAATTCCATTGGTTTTACAAAATCATGGTGATCCAAATTACTGAAAATGTGATTAAGAAAATATATCTTCAGGGCCAGGAAAATAGTACAGCAGGTGGTGTGCTTGCCTTGCATAATACTACCTTGAGTTTGATCCCAGGCATCCTATATGGTCCTCTGAGAATCAACATGAACATCTTTGTAATTGTATATATCATGGCGGTATAATAAAAAAAATTAAAAAATAGCAAGCCCAGAGCAAAGTCTTATGTAGCCCCAAAACAAGAAAAGTAGACACCTTTAAACTAATGCTGAAGAAAACATATTATCTCAAGGTTTAAGAAAAAATTTCTTTTATTCTTCACTCATGTGTAAGGTAAAAATTTTAAATGCATGTACACATTTATACATGCATATGAGGTATATGTATTTTACATACAAGTACAGACATGAACATCTATGTATACTTACATTCATGTACATGTATATTTACATACAAGCCTATAAAGTGTATGTGTATTTATACCTATAAATGAACATATAATTACAGAACAGCAATAAATTTAAACTATGAAATATTTGATTTAGAATAAAATAAAATGGGTCTCTGTTGCCGATCTAGAGATTCACACACACGGGGCAGAGCTGCTACTTGCTCTTCCTGTGCCCAGCTGATCATGAGGCATCTGGGAGGGATGGCGGGTTCTAGCCCTAGCCCGCCACCCCAGCAGAGCCTTGCAAGAAGCCAGAGGAACCCCCCACACCATGAGGGCTGCCATTTTCCACATCCAGACTCCCCTCTAGGCAGAACTCCACCCAGCAGAAGAGCTGGTTGCAGCCCGGCTCGCAAGCAGCTGCGCAGTTCATCAATAAATGCTTGAGTCTTGAGGTGACTAGAAGATTATCCCACCCGCACGGCAAAGCCTGGCAAACTACCCGTGTCGTATTTGACATGCCAATTCCGAGTAACAATTATAGACCTCATTCCCATGACTTGATGGAATGGTTTGAGGCTCTTTATGTTCCTGGAGTGGGCAGATGCCCTTGGGCTATCTCGCATGTGACAGGACATATTGAGATGTTGCTGGTGCCCGCCGAGTAATTGATGATCTATGGCAAGTCAAGTGATCAAAGTGTTGTTTTTTCCCCATGCCAACAGTATTTTATGCCCTAAGGTTCACTCCTAATGCATTGGGGATGCACAAGTATACCCCCAGGGGAGTAATGTCCCATGGAGATACATGCAATAAGCCTATGAATAACAGGCCTGCAATAATCTGTCTCAGAAATAGAGAACTAAATCTAGAGAACTGGTAATCTGAATAAAATCTCTCTTGCTTAAATGGACAAAATATATTCACTCAATAGCTATGAAAGTGAAAGGAATAAATTAGGAAACTGGAGTTAAAACTGATATATGACTGTTTGATAGAGTAAATATCAGTGCTGAGTGGCTACTCTGTGTGGTATAACTTTAGAAGCAAAGACAGAAGATAAAGTTAATAATAAAACCCTGTCTGTTGAAATCCAGTTCAGCCTAACATTATCCTTTGCCATTTTCCCAATGACAGGACATACATAGTGGGAGGTGGTTAAATTGCCTTCTGCTTCCTGCTAGATCTTTAGAATGTGAACCTTTAATCAGAAGTGACATGTTTCTGATCTAATACTACATATGGGAGGTGTATAGACAGAGGAAGTCAAGACCTTCCAACACTCACACCAGTGCCATGGGGGGGGGGGGGGGGGGGGCAAGCCATTTTTAGATGGTGACCAACTATAGAAAGACTTAATAAGAATAGTCTGGCCTCAGTAAATCTACTGAGTCTTTATTTCACCTCTGAAACTCGTTAGTGCGAGAACACAATCATAGACCATAAGCTGTGCAGTAAACAGCTTTGTCTATTTAATCAGTAAAACTTTGAGTAACTTTAAAATAGTGGTCCTGTATTTTACTGCCACAACCACATCACCTATGTCAAAACCATAAATCATATCCCTATGGGATGAAGAAATATTTCTATTACATCCTATTGAAAAATGATGGTACAAAGTGTTTTATTGACTTAGCAAACATATATGAAAGTCATTGTTAAGGAAAAAGGAGTATCACAAAAATTTGTGCACAAAAACAATGGCAAACTACCAATATGCTATTTTTAAAGAATTGTGAGAAGTGGGCCAGAACAAGAACACAAGTGGGGTAGGGAGTTTGCCCGGCATACAGTCAACTTGAGTTCAAAACCGGGCACTACTTTTCACTCCTTGAACGAAGGAAAAGCCAGGAGTAAGCCCTGAGCAAGGCAAGTGTTGCCCCCTAAACAAAATGATAAACAAAGCATCATGAGAGGAAAGAAAGGTGGCACTGCTTTCTCTGGTGGTACTCAGGGGCTGGCAGGGCCACAGCAGGGATGCCAAGGGTACTTGGGGCTATGTGCATGTACTGCTGAGTACTAAGATGGGGGTCCTGCATTACATGCTTTATGCCTTTAAGCACCTCACCAATGATGCTTTCTAACTAGAAAAAAAGCTGGAGGAACATAAATCACTGTATCACTGTCTTCCCATTGTTCATCGATTTGCTCAGTGGGCACTAGTAACATCTCCATTAGTCCTGTCACAAGCAAGTGCAACCCAAGGGCATCTACTTGCTCCAGGGACAGGAGGAGCCTGAAGCCATTCTTCAGGTTATGGAACTGAGGCCCATAATAATTACTAGTCTTTGGCATAAAAAGTAAATAAAACACGGGTAGCTTGCCAGGCTTACCGTGTAGGTGGTATAGTCTCAGTAGAAGGCTCTCAACCTGAGCATTTACTGATGAAACTTAAAGGGGAAGATCAGGTTTTATCTTGGATGGAGCTCTGAGGAACTATGGAGTCTGGTTGTTGAAAATGACTAACTGCAAGATGTGTGGTTTGCTCTGGTTTCTTCCAGGCTTACTGGTATCAGTCAAAACATGTCTAGAACTGTTTACTATGTATAAATGTGAAAGAACTTGGGAAGAACCTTATGCTAAATATAGTATCCTATAAAAATATCTGACGGCATACAGTCAACTTGAGTTCAAAACCGGGCATGACTTTTCACTCCTTGAGCGAAGGAAAAGCCAGGAGTAAGCCCTGAGCACAGGCAACTGTTGCTCCTAATTACCTACTATATTTTTATAGTATCCTATAAAAATATAGTATCCTATAAAAAATAGAGGACGGACTAGTAGAAGACAAAGCTGTGGAGCAGCTGGCAGAAGGGCTGCTGTAGCACTACCTGCCAGATCTGCAGAGATCCAAACAAGCCCCTCCAGGAACTCACGTGAGTTGTCACACTGCAAGTACACTCATTTCCCCTGCAGCACAGCTTGTCTGATTCACTCCTACAGGTGTATTTTTTGTATTCAAGTACAAGATTGTGTAATGTTTCATGAATATTCTCAGCAAAAATTCCCAGTAATATTATCAGTGTAATATTTCATGAATATTCTCAGTAAATCTGTGAGACTCACAGACATGGGGCAGAGCTGCTACTGGCTCTCCCTGTGCCCAGCCGCTCATGAGGTGCCAGGGAGAGATGGCAGGTTCTAGCCCTGGCCCGCCACCCCAGCAGAGCCTCCACAACAAGCCAGACGACCCCACTCCATGAGGGGCCTCCATTTTCCACATCCGGACTTCCCCCTCGTCAGAACTCCACCCAGAGAACCAGCCTATCACAGCCTGGCTCATAGAGATCCACCCTGAAGCAGTCTTTTTTGAATCTGGCCCAGGTATGCTGATTCAGAGACTCACAGACAAGAGGCAGAGTTGCTACTGGCTCTCCCTGTGTCCAGCCACTCATGAGGTGCCCGGGAGAGATGGCAGGTTCTAGCCCTGGCCCGCCACCCCAGCAGAGCCTCGCAACAAGCCAGATGACACTCCATTCCATGAGGGGCCTCCATTTCCCACATCCCGACTTCCCCCTCGTCAGAACTCCACCCAGCAGACCAGCCTATCACAGTCAAGCTTGCGTGGCCGCAAGTGGCCGCGTGGTTCATCAACGAATGCTGGATTTTTGAGATAACTACAATAGTATGCTACCTGCATGGCAGAGCCTGGCAAGCTACCTGTGTCGTATTTGATATGCCAAATACCAGTAACAATTATAGACCTCATTCCCATGACCTGATGGAATGGTTTGAGGATCTTTATGTTCCTGGAGCAAGCAGGTGCCCTTGGGCTCTACTTGCATGGACAGGTCATATGGAGATGTTACTGGTGCCCGCTCGAGCAAATTGATGATGAGCGGGAAGACAGTGATACAGTGATAAAAAATATCATGTGGCCACAAGCGGCCACGCGCCAAGAACTGTGGGTCTGGCGTGGGTGGGTCTCTCTCCTCTAGGGCAACTGGCATGGAGGCGGAGGAAAAGGCAGGGCCCAAAACTCCAGTCCGAGTCTGGGCCAGCATAGTCTCTCCCCGCTCGAGGCAAACCCTTGGAGCAATGTTGGACTTGGCCAGGGGATGACCGTGCCCCATGCCGGGAGGTCAGCTCCATGGGTTGCTTCCACATGGGACAGGCAGAGCAGCACAGCTGTAGGTCTGAAGTGGATGGGTCTGGATCTCTTCGGGGTTGCAAATTAGCTGAGTCTGGAGTGGGTGGGTCTCTCTCTTCCGGGGCAACTGGCATGGAGGTGGAGGAAAGGGCAGGGCCCAAAAATATGTATATATACATACATATATATATATATATATATATATATATATATATATATATATATATATAGTGGTTATCTCTGGTGATAGGATCAGAGGCTTTTAATAACAATTACGTTTTACAAATTTTTAACAATAGATATATATCACTTCATATTGGAAAGTATTTTTTGCTTAATGTATTTAATGAAGTTATTAGTAGTGTCGCCATAGACGGTAATGTCATCTATAAATCTGCAGCTTAATTTGGATTTAGATTCTAAATTTTAACAAACACTGCTATGGTAAAAAAGATGTCATCAATTGATAATTCAGGTTTTTCTTATATTGATATCATCTTTTATTTTGAGTTATTTTTTGGGGGGAATTTGGACCACATCCAGTGTTGCTCAGGGGTTATTCCTGGCTCAGTGCAAAAAGATCTGAGGTAATTGAGTTTATGACCAACTTTATATAACTTAGCTTTTGACCAGTTAAGAGTGAATATGAGAATCTTTGTTTCAGGGTTTCATTATTCTCTAGTCATATACCACATACTTGAAAAAAAGAAAACAAGCCTCATTCACTGACACACCCAAACATAAGGCCTGCAGCATCTGGTCAAGCACTGCCAAGAGCGATCCTGAGCCCATCGAGCACTGCCGGGGTGTTTCCTACACAACTTTGTCTTTTACTTGTTTTGTATTTGGGGCCACATTAGCCTATATTCGGCTTACACCTGGCTCTGTGCTCAGAAACTACTCCTGGCAGTTATTTGGGGAACCAGATGGGATGCCAGAGATTGAACCCAGGTTGGACACATGCTAGGTAAATGCTCTACCCGTTGGACTATGGCTTCAGCCCCAACCTAACAGTTTCTAACTTAGGAGGTCACTGTAAGGTCTGACTATAATAAAACTTGAAAAGCATTAAGTTTGGTGTCTGGCTATTAACAAGTGTTCAATGAAATGACAGAACCATGGCTGTCATCATTATTATTATGTTAAGATAATCACATATTTAAAACAGAACAGGTGGAGGCAACTGCAAATAGAACTTAACAATCCCTTGCCCTACAATGCAGAGGAATTCTTTATATTGGAAGGTTGCTGGAGTAAGAAGGGCATCTTTTCTCTTCCCTCCTCCCATCATCAAGAGATTATGGATACTTTAAAAAAAAGACTTAGAAAGAAGAAAAGTTTCCTCTATTACAATTCATTCCTACCTAAAAATCAAAGTGTCCCAATCTTTTTTTCTTGACATACAGGTACATAAGTCATAGAAAAACCCTTTACTAACAAACATGAGAGAGCTTGATCACTGTCTGTCACTGTCTTCCCGTTCATCATCGATTTGCTCGAGCGGGCCCCAGTAACATCTCCATATGTCCTGTCTCATGCTAGTAGAGCCCAAGGGCATCTGCTTGCTCCAGGAACATAAAGAGCCTCAATCCATTCGGGAATGAGGTTTATAATTATTACTGGTATTTGGCATATATATCAAATACAACACGGGTAGCTTGCCAGGCTCTGCCGCGCAGGTAGAGAGGCTTGATATTTTTCGAAATCTGATCTTGTCTTTAGGTCATGGGTGGCCACATAAAGCCTTCCTGTTCTCAGGGGACCAACCGTGGTTAGGAGCAACTGATGAGACACAGTGACATTCAAACAAGCATGCATGCGTCGCCCATCCGTCCGGTCCGTCGTCCGTCCGTCCGTCCGTCCGTCCATCCATCCATCCATCCATCCATCCATCCATCCATCCATCCATCCATCCATCCATCCATCCATATCTATATTTATTTCCAGTCAGTGAAAATCTATGTTTCAACTAATTGGTATTATCTCTACACCTAAGAAAAGCAGCTTAGAAGCAGTAGCTGATAATAGTAGACAATTTAGGGAAAAATGCCATCTTAGCTTAGTCTAAGTTGCTCTCTTTGTAAACAAGCTACCCTAAGCTCTCATATATCTGCTAGACAGGAGGTTTAAGTGCTTAGCAACAGAAGGAATAAGGAAGACAGAATATTTTCCTTTGATGAAATATTTAATTCAGGAAATTTCCTATTTAATTCAGGAAAAGTTATATTTTGAAATAGATGCTACAGACCTGAGGCCATAAAGGACAGTCCCATCTGGATGCAGGCGGATCATGCGATTCTTGACAGTCACTCCATGCACAAATGACTTCTTGTCATTCAGGAAGTAGGTGTCAGGCACCCAGAGCTGGTCTGCCACTCTATTGTCCAAAGTCAAGTTTAAAGGTATTACATTATAGGACAGCCTCTTATCTCTCCAGGCTTGCTGAAAGTACATTGTCAAGGTATAATCCTGTAAATGTGAGAGGGAAATAATGGTTATCATGTACCCAAATGACGTTGGGGGATTGGCAAACTTCAGTACTCATAAAAAATTTAACACACAGCCATACATCAGAAACATATTCAACTCTTCACTAATATGTAGATGATAATTCTAAATTCCATTCTTAGAACCTCTAATAGGCGTCTATCACAATAACAAATGACAAATATGGAGGCGAAGAGAGTTATGATTATATATTACCCAGGAAGAAAGATATGACTAATAATTCTTTGCTAAATAAATGTAGACAGAATTGTTCTAGGTGGGACATAAACAAAATTTGTGTGTGTGTGTGTTAAGGATCAAACCCAGAACTTCACATATGGAAAGCATGTGCTTTCCACTGAGCTACAAATCCAGATATAAATATAATTTATACATATAGATTAATAAATATATCTTATACATATACATATACATAATCCACAAACTTAGTATTCATTTCTTTTGGGGTATACTATAAAAGTAACATATCAAAACCAGCACTTCTTTCACTCATTTTTACATTCATTCATTCATTCATTCAGTCCACAAATAATTTGTATCTTGTGTTCATGTACTATTAAGATGCTGGGATAAAAGTCCTCAGACAAATGACTTTTTATGTATAGAGTGATAAAAAATAGCAATTATATAGGGAATTTTATAAACAAATGGAAGCTGTGAATGGAATGTCAAATACTGCTGTATTCTATAAAGCAAATAAAATAAGGTGGGTTAGTAAAGAAAAAATTCCAGAAGAAGCCAACATTTGAGTTGCTATCAGAAAATGATTCCAAGTCATGAGGTTGCAGGAGAAGAGTCCCCAGTGAAACCTGCAAGGACCCTGAGGTCCATTTGGGCATAACGAAGAACATAAAAGAAGTTTGCATGCTAGAGTCCAAGCATTCACAGTGGAAATGGAGACTAGCCTCATGCTGACATTTTAACCTTTATGACTTTGTTACAAAGTGATTAATTGATCATAATGTTAAGTTGCCGAGTTTGTCACTGAAAATCATTTTAAGTTTAATCAAGTTGGGTTTCCCAAGAGAGGTGTTCCTGACACTGGGGACTGCAGCTCTACCTAGTCATGAGTTCAATCAGTATTTCGGGAGAACTGAATCCAGGATAAATACTCAACTGGGCTCTCGCTTTTGAGAAATAGTGAATTGTGAAATATGAGACTGATCTTGGAATCCCAGATAAATCATTTCTCCATTGGTTTCAGGATGTAAGCATTTCTGAGGGGTTTCAGTTCTATTGACTATAAAGAGTTTTAAAATATATGTTCAATATAGTCAACAACTTTTGGTTTGTTTGTTTTGGGGCCACACCTGGATGTGCTCAGGGCTTATTCCTGCACTATGCTTAAGAGTCTTTTTTTTAAATTTTGTATTACACTAGAGTGAGATATACAATTACAAAGATGTTCAAATTGGGTCTCAGTCATACATTGTTCCAGCACACATTCCTTCAACAGTGCCCCATTCCCACCACCAATGTCCCCACATTCCCTCTCTTCCAGCTCTATAGCAGGCATTACTTTCCTCCCTTTCTCTTTCTGTCTCTCTTTCTCTCTCTCTCTCTGTCTCTTTCATTTTTTTAAATTTTTATTATACCACGTGAAATATAGAATTACAAGGTGTTCATAATTGGGTCTCTACAATACAGTGTTCCAGAACCCATCCCTCTACCAATGCCAGTTCCCACCATCCAATTCCCACACACCCAAATCCTGCCTGCCCCTATTGCCTGCACATTTAACTTCTCTATCTATTGTCTATGTCCCAGTATTTCTCAATCTATCTTCTATTATACTTTGTGGGTTGTCCTATGGATACTAATAATGTATGATGTCTCTATCTGATTATTTAATAGTGAGTTCTAGTGTGACATCCTAATTCCTCATTCCCCATAACCTCTCCAGTTTGATGCAAATAGAATGATCGTTGAAGTGTACAAATGAGAAAGATCCTGAAAGGACCCGGTGCTAAAATACATTGAGTATAAGATTAACGTGAGGCCGTGGATCTGGAATCTCTGTCTTGAGGTGGTTGGCTGCGGTGGCTGGAGCTCAGGGTCACACGACCACTGAGTTCAGAGGCTGGGGAATAGGTGGAGGCCCCCAATCCTTGCTCTGAGTCCAGCGGGCACGGCCGCCTGCATGCTGAGCAGGCCCTAGGAGCTATGTAGGACACAACCAGGCGCTGGCTGAGCCTTTTGCTTTTCCCCAGGAACTCCATAGGGCCGCTTAAAAGTCATTCTTAACCATGACTGGAGGACTCGAAAAGCTGGTGGGCATTTGAACCTTAGTCAGTTGCAGAGAAGGCAGACACTTTACCTCTGGCACTATCTATCCAAACCCAGTCAACAGATTATTATGGGAACTAAATGTATCACACAAATGCAATTTATAAACTGAAAAAGCTATACTTATGAATAAAGCATTTACATGTATATTGTGACATGTTTTATCCACTAAAGACTGTAGGCTCACTGTGGTTGCTCTAAAGCCTTCATTTAATGACTAAATGAAATACTAAACACATCTGTAAAGGATAATTACAATTCTATTTTGAAGGCAGTTCACAGCATCTTAATTGAGGGCATTACTGTATTAATCATCTCTACAGTCTGAGTCTTACACCGTCTTAGGTAACAAATAGTGCCCTCATGAGATACATTGTCCAATGAGATACACTGGTTGTATTTCTGCACATCTCTGAACTTTTGCAGGTTAAGTTACAAACTTGAGGGTTGAGGTATGACTCACGTTGGTACTGGGTTTAGTTTCAAAATTCATGTGGTCACGAGTACTATCTGGAATGCCCTGTTCCCTGGCATACAAGTAACAAATCAACACAAAGATAGACATTTTATTCTCTATCAAGTTTCTGAGCTTATTTTTAATCCTTGCTGGATATTATTTTTAAAAAGCTCAGAAACTTGATGTGGAATATAATGTTTCTTTGTTTTTCTATCTATCTATCTATCTATCTATCTATCTATCTATCTATCTATCTATCTATCTATCTATCTATCTATCTATCTATCTATCTATCTATCTATCTATCTGTCTGTCTATCATCTATCTATCCACACACAGAGAATATGAAAAAGTGCTCTACACTAATTATCAGGGATAATAAAATCAAAACAATGATATATAACCACACACCAAGAGACTTACACACATTAGTCTTGAAGACTTACAAATTACATACCTAGGAAATAGAAAAAGGACCAGCTGCATCTCTTTTTGCATATATTTAAAATAGAATAAATAGAATAGGCAACTTATGCTGTGCTTCATAAATACATTTAATGATTTCCAATCTCCAGAGATAAAATGAAAATTTTGATATCATCCCAATTGTAACATAAAGTTACTTAAGATTCTTTGACAACATGCCCTCTGAGGATATAAGGGAGAAAATACTGCTGAAGTTTATCTGTCAGGTGACATGTGCTTGGCCAGAGTAAATTATACTCTCTTTGGGGCTAAGAAGATGATAACATTGTGAGATCTCATATAATACGCTATGACAATGTTTGTGAATCAGGCCCTGGTGATTATGCTGTCAAGTCAAATTGTGATTTTATTTATTTTCAAATGACACATCATGACACTGTAGTGAAAGGAAGTAGAATCTGAGATAAGTGACTTGCACTTCTTTTATTTTGTTGTTAAACTATCATTGGAAATTTAATTTTATTTTTGGCATATCTTAGAGCTCAGCACAAAAAATTGAAGTTGTTACACATAAATGAGGAGCCCTGGGTTTTGCGTGTTTGTTGCTGAGAGAACACACATATTTCTAAGGATCAAGGGAGTTTATCGGGAATCACACAAGCACAACTTTAAATAATCAACCTTTTCGAGTGAAGTTCACAATTAAGTCTTTTTTTTTTTTTTTTTTTTGCTTTTTGGGTCACACCCGGCTACGCTCAGGGGTTACTCCTGGCTCTGCACTCAGGAATTACTCCTGGCGGTGCTCGGGGAGACATATGGGATGCCGGGAATTGAACCCAGGCCAGCATAGGCAGGCCTGGGCTATCGCTCCGGCCCCAAACACAATTAAGTCTTAATGGATTAAATTCTCCCCCGCCCAAGGTCAAGGTCTGACCCCTTTAGGGAGTTGCTCCACAGTTATTTATTTGGAGGCAAAGGTCATCTCTCAAGTAAACTATACTGTGTTCTTTGCAGTCAGAAACCATGTCACATTTCTCTATAAAGTGATTCTAACATCCTGCCTTTAATATAATTGATCTTCATTAATGCTTATTCATGGACACATTCGAGCTTTTTTTCTATTTCACTTTCCATGCAAGGGTTTCAAATTTTGATTCTTTATACTCTTATCAAGCATTGGTTCAGAATTTCCTAAGAAATTTGTTATTTTTCATCCTCTGGCAGTTTAAAGTGAATTTTAATTTTATTTCTTTCTACATGTTTCAAACACCCCCAGAGTTACTGGTATTTCAGTTTTCAGCACTACTTATTCTACTAGCAACGTCCCTAAGGCTGAGATGAAGGTTTCTTAAAGGCCATATTTAACTGTCCAATGTAAAAATAACTCAGAGAAAATGAAAACATTCCCATAAAGCACTTTCCACATTCACAGCTTTAAAAAATGCTCTGTCTTCCACATCTGAATATACAAAATGCTGAACCAATTACAGGTCATGCAAACAGTTCCACACATTCAAACTCCTAAACTAGAATGTAATGAAACACACTAATAGACACGCTCCTTTAATAGAAGACATACACCAGATGTTCAACTGCAGCATTTTGAGAGAAGCACATGGTAGAGGCTCTGATTAATTTTAAAAGACACATTCAGGACATAAGAGCTGTACCTAGGATCACCCATAAGGGACATCCAAGTTCAGAAGTGACTGACTATTTTCTTATAAGTGAAACTAAAACAAACTGTCAGACCAATGCACTATCCACTATTTTTCTGAGCTCATTTTGCATTTAATTATAGATATGCCATCTCAAGGATAAATGGATCAATTCTAAGGATGGTTTTAAGATTCAATGAGATCAACTATTTACCTCAGTGTCTTGTTGAGATATATACTATATTCAGTAAGGTACTTGAATAGCCTTATGAAAATCAACATTGAAAATACATTTATATATGCAATGTATTCTCTACCATTTGAAATATACTTGAATCTCCCCTCTCTATATATTTAAATTTGTGTGTGTGTGTGATCACCTGGGCACTGCAGAGGGGCAACCCTGGTGGTCCGCAGCACCGCAGGGCCAAAACAGCTCTCTATTCTCAGGCCTTAGTGGTGAACCAATGGTCTGGTTGGGAATATTATTGGAGTAATCCCACAGGACCCGTGAGGGCCCTTTGGAAGGAACCCTCCAAAACAAGACACAAAGTGATTTCTAGTATTTTGTCATAAAATTATCCTGTCCCCCCAATTTTAACACCTAACCTTGGAACTAGACAGACCCCCATATGCTTTAACTCAGGGAATCATAAAAATGCCTATATCTTCAATGCTTGAGATTTTTTGCATGTTACCTAACTTCCCTGAGATGTATGCTGATGACAGACAGGGAGACAGGCTTGTTGGCAGGTGGCAGACAGGAAACAGGCTTGTCTAGACCCAGGGCTCTGCCTCATGGGCTCTGGATGGTTGATAGTCTGACATAGACAAAAACTGGGCCCCCTTGGGTGAGCTCAGAGCCACGGCAGAGCCTGACAAGCTCCTGTGGTATATTCGATATGCCAAAAATAGTAACATTTTGTAGTTTTCTTTTGCAGATATCCTTTACATTCTTTGTCAAACTGATTCCTAGGTATTTGATTTTCTGCGGTGCAACTATGAATGGGATAGTTTCTTTAATGTCCCTTTCTTCTCTTTCGCTGTTTGCATATAGGAAGGCCACTGACTTTTGGGTATTGATTTTGTACCCTGCCACTCTACTATAGGAATGTATTATTTCTAGGAGCCTCTTGGTAGAGAGTTTCGGGTTTTCAGGTATAATATCATGTCATCTGCAAATAGTGACAACTTGGCTTCTTCCCTTCCTATCCGGATGCCCTTAATGTCTTTTTTCTTCCCTGATTGCTATGGCAAGTACTTCCAGTACTATATTGAAAAGAAGTGGTGAGTGGGCAGCCTTGTCTTGTCCCTGATCTTAAGGGGAAGGCTTTCAGTTTTTCCCCCATTGAGAATGATGCTTGCTGTGGGCTTGCAGTAGATGGCCTGGATTATCTTGAGGAAGGTTCTTTCAATCCCCATTTTACGGAGAGCTTTCATCATGAGCGGGTGTTGAATCTTGTCAAATGCCTTCTCTGCATCTGTTGATATGATCATATGGTTTTTATTTTTTCTTTTGGTTGATATGATGTATTATGTTGATTGACTTGCGGATGTTGAACCATCCTTGCATTCCCGGGATGAATCCCACTTGGTCATGGTGTATAATCTTTTTGGTGACTCTTTGGATTCGATTTGCTAGTATTTTGTTGAAGATCTTAGCATCTGTATTCATCAGGGAGATTGTTCTGTAGTTTTCCTTTTTTTTGTGACATCTTTGTCTGCTTTGGGTATCAGGGTGATATGTGCCTCGTAAAAGCTATTTGGGAGTGTTTCTGTTTCTTCAATTTTCTGGAATTGCTTAAAAAAGAATTGGGAGTAGGCCCTCTTTAAAGGTTTTGTAGAATTCACTGGTAAATTCATCTGGACCTGGGCTTTTGTGTTTGGGGAGACTTTTGATTACCGATTCTATCTCCTCACTGGAGATAGGTTTGTTGAGGTATTCCAAATCTTCTTGTTGCAGACTTGGGAGGCTATAGAAATTCAGGAATTTGTCCATTTCTTCTAGGTTCTCTTGTTTCGTGGCATACAGGATCTCATAGTAATCTCTGATGATCTTTTGAATTTCTGTGGTTTCTGTTGTGATGTCCCCGTTTTCATTTCTGATTCTATTTATTTGGGTTTTCTCTTTCCTTTTCTTACAAGTCTTGCAAGTGGTTTGTCAATCTTGTTTATTTATTCAAAAGAACCAGCTTTTGGTTTCCTTGATCTTCTGGATTGTTTTTGACATTCCATCTCATTGATTTCTGCTCTAAGTTTTATTATTTATTTCTTTCTGCTTGGGTTGGGCTCCTTTTGTAGATCACTCACTAAGATCTTAAGTTGTGAAGTCAGACTGTTAGTGATGGCCTTTTCTTCTTTTCTGATGAATGCTTGAAGAGCTATGAACTTGCCTCTTAACACTGCTTTCGCTTTATTCCACAAGTTCTGGTAATTTGTGTCTTCAGTCTCATTTGTTTCTAGGAATCTTTGGATTTCCTCTTTGATTTTTTTTTATGACTTGCTGGTTATTCAGCAATGAGCTGTTTACTTTCCAGGTACTTGGTATTGGTCTCCGTTTTGTGTATACAATTAACTTCTCTTTTCAGTGCATCATGGTCTGAAAAAATATTTGGTAGAATTTCTATCCTCTTGATTTATGCAGGTATGATTTATGGCTCAGCATGTGATCTATTTTGGAATATGTTCCATGTGCATTGTAGAAGAAATTGTATTCAGCTATTTGGGGATGAAATGTCCTGTATATGTCTACCAACTCTCTTTCTTCCATCTCTTCTTTTAGAGCCAGTATTTCCTTGGTAAGTTTCAATCTTGTTTATCTATCCAGGGTTGATAGAGCAGTGTTGGAAGTCTCCAACTACAATTGTGTTGCTGTCAATGTATTCTTTGAAGTCTATTAGTAGTTGTTTTAGGTATTTTGCTGGTCCCTCGTTGGGTGCATATATGTTTAATAGCATGATTTCTTCCCTGATATATGCATCCCTTGACTATTAAGAAGTGATCTTCACTGTCCCTTCTGACCTTCTTCAGCTTGAAGTCTATGTTATCAGATACTAGTATGGCTACCCCAGCCTTTTTGGATGGGTTGTTTGAGTGAAGGATTGTTTTCCAGCCTTTTATTTTGAGCCTGTCTTTGCTCCGATTGTTTAGGTGTATTTCTTGCAGGCAGCAGAATGTCGGATTCAATTTTTTTTGATCCATTTTGCTACTCTGTGCCTCTTAACTGGTACATTTAGACCATTGACATTGAGAGAGATTATTGTCATGGGATTTTTGTGCCATCTTTCTGTATAGGTTGGTTGTTCTTTTGGGTTATGTCTCGTCTTAGAGTAGATCTTTCAGTCCTTCTTTTTAAGGTTGGTTTTGATTTTACAAAGTTCCTAAGCTGTTGTTTATCCAAGAAGTTGTATATATGTCCTTCACATCTGAGTGAGAGTTTAGCCGGATAAAGAATTCTTGCTGAGGCATTCATTTCATTATTTTTTTACTATATCCCACCAATGCCTTTGGGCTTGGGGGGTGTCTTCTGAGAAGTCTGCTGAAATTTGAATGGATGCTCCCTTGTATACAATTTCCCTCTTTGATCTTGCTGCCAGAAGAATTATGCCTCTGTCTATGGCATCCATTACTTTGACTAGGATGTTTCTTGGGGTCTTTCTATTGGGGTCTCTTCTTGCTGGTATGCCTTGGCCTTCTTGGATCTGGATGCCTTCATCCTTTAACTCGGGAACTTTTCAGGCAGGATGTTTTTAACTGTTTTAATTTCCTTGGGATTACATTCCTGTCCTTCTGGTACTCTGATGATTCTTATGTTGTTCAGCCTGGCTTCATCCCATTGTTCTCTGTTCCATTGCTGATCCATTTTCCGGTCTTTTTTCCATCTTATGTAGTTCTCTGAGTGCTTTCTGCAGCTCATCTTCAGTCTCACTGATTCTCTCTTCCGCTGCTGTCATCCTACTGTTGAGAGCCCCTATTGTGTTTCTCATTTCATCTACTGAGTTTTTAAGCGATGATATTTCTATTTGCATGGTTCTCATTTCTGCTCTCATTTCCTCCCATAATTTATTGACTGCCCTTTCAGCTGCTTCCTTTATGTTCTCCGGTATTTTATTGGACATCTGCTCCATTTTTTCATTGAGTTCCTTAAACATCCTACCAATTTCTTCTCCTAAATTCATTGTCAGATAGATCATACTCATCTGCCTCTTTTTTGAGTCTTCAGGGTTGATTCCTTCATCTGTTCTTCGAACTGGGGATCACTTTCCCCAACCCAAAGCTCTACTACAGAGCAGTTGTAATTAGGACAGTGTGGTATTTGGTATAGAGACAGACCTGTAGACCAATGGAATAGAACTGAATATCCCTGAAACACACTCTCAAATATACAACCACTTAATCTTCGATAAAGGAGCAAAAAATATTAAGTGGAGCAAAAGCCTCTTCAACAAATTTTGCTGGGAAAACTGGGCAGCTATGTGTAAAAAAATGAATTTAGACCTCCTTCTAATGCCATGCACAAAAGTCAGATCACAATGGATTATAGATCTCAACATCAGACTTGAATCTATAAGGTACTGTTGGAGGACAGGTTTAGCTATTCTGGTAGTTTTGTTGTTTTGCTCACTCCCAGCTTAATCTATTTAAGCCAAGGTTCATTCTAATGAGACCTCTCTTCTATGTAAACACTGCTAGAGGGTGTGGCAGTTACAGAAGTCACCTTGATTGAATAACTTCTGACTTATACATCTACTAAGAGTTCTATGTTTTCTAGATTGCGCACAGCTCCTCTTTATACCCACTGCACCCAGCGTGGGACACTTAGAATTTACCAGGAGACTACAACTCTGGCTACGCTGAGACTATAGGAAGACTGTAGGAAGGATCATATTAGTTTGTTCTAAGCAGGCGAGTGTGACCCTTTCAGTACAGAGAATAAGATACTCAGAATCACCCTGGTGCAGATAATAATAAGAAGGACCTTGTGGGTACCATCTAGATTACATGAAGCTCATGAAGTTAAGATGTATTACTTTATACCAGCCCCCTCTCTCCAGTGTTTTACATAAGAGATAATCTTGGTAGAAAGGATTAGACCTTGGCATAACCTTTGTTTTATACCTGCAATAGGGTGTGGCACTACACTCTGTTTAGAGTTCTTTCTTGACATGACCCTCCCGATTGTTTTACTTTGGTGTATATAAGGGGCTGACTTGAGGCCCCTTCACATTTGACTTTTACCTTTTGGGCCTTTTGGCTTTCGGCTTTTGGCTCCTCGGCCTATTGCTTTTGGTTTTTGGGCCCTTTTGCTCTTTGGCCTTTTGCTCCATCTTCTGGGTAGGACTCAGCTCGGGTGAGATCCTCTCTCTTTGGTGGGAGACTTAGGCTCTTTTGTATGGTCTAAGTTCAGACCAGAGCTAGAGTTTGTTCATTATATTGGAGTGCTGTGGAAGAGCTTTTGTACTATTAAAAGCCATTTTTGGAACTGCACCGGACTTGTGAGTTTTCATCTGTTCTCCCGGCATCCTCGGACGTAGAAGAGAACCTCTGTCCTGGCACTGTCGGGGACCCTGGACCCCGCGCAGCGTTCCCTGACAAGGTACATTGAAGAAAACATAGGAGAAACACTCTATGACATCAAAACTAAAAAGTATCTTTAAAGGCGACACACCACTGACCAAGCAAATGGAAGCAAAGATAAACAAATGGGATTATATAAAATTAAATCCTCAAAAGAAACGGTGACCAAGATACATAGACAATCCACAGAGTGGGAAAGGATATTCACCCAATACCCATCTGACAAGTGGTTAATATCCAGGATATATCAGGCACTGGTAGCCCTTCACAAAGAAATAAAACAGCCAACCCCATCATAAAATGGGGAGAAGAAATCAATAGAAGCTTCCAAAAAAGAAGAAATTCAAATGGCCAAAGGCATTTGAAAAAGTGCTCTTCATCTTCAATCATCAGGTAGATGCAAATCAAAACAACAATGAGGTACCATCTCACACCACAGAGACTGGCACACATCCAAAACAGCAAGAACAACCGGTGCTGGCGTGGATGTGGGGAAAAAAGGGACTCTTATCCACTGTTGGTGGGAGTGCCGACTGGTCCAGCCCTTTTGGAAAACAATATGGGCATTCCTCTGAAAACTAGATCTTGAGCTCCCATTTGATTCAGCAATAGCACCTCCTGGGAATATATCCAAGAGACCGAAAAACACATAGCAGAAACACTCTCTGTACTTCTTTATTCATCTCTGCGCTATTCACTATAGCTAGAATCTGGAAACAACCTAAATGCCCGAGAACAGTGGACTGGCTAAAGAAACTGTGGTTCATCTACACTATGGAATACTATGCAGCTGTCAGAAAAGATGAAATTAGGAAATTTACCTGCAAATGGATGGATATGGAGACTATCATGCTGAGTGAAATTAGTCAGAAGGAAAAGGACAGATATAGAATGACTGCATTCATTAATAGGATATAAATAGATACCAGTGTTTTACTAAGTGTGGGAAATGGTAATGGCAGATTAAAACTCACCACTGAGTATTCACAAGAGACTTAAGTACTAAACTCTAAATATCTGCAGGGCTAGCCACAATGTGTAAAAGAAGAGGGAGAGAGATGCAGAGAGAGAGACAGAGAGAGAAAGAGAGGAAACTGGGGTACCTGCTATTGAGGCAGTTTGGGGGTGGGGCGGGAGGGGGTGGGGTGCATTGGTGGTGGAAATGGGGCACTGGTGGGGGATGGGTGCTGTAATTACTGCATTATCAAGAACCAATTATGAACACCTTTGTAATTGTATGTCTCACGGTGGTATAATAAAAAAATTTAAAAAAAAAAAAAATAGTAACAATAATGAATCTCATTCCCAACAAATGGAGATGTTACTGGTGCCCACTAGAGCAAATTGATGAATAGCAGGAAGACAAGTGACAACAATAATAATAAAATATAATAATATGATAATAATAAATGAGAAAAGATGTTATCAATCCACTCTGATCCCGCAGAATGTCCAAAAATATCCTTGGCTTTAGCAGAAAGGTCACAAATGATCCCAAAAATCACAGGTTCCTACAAAGGGATTTCAACAAGAAAAATATTTCCATCAGGTAAATATGAACATTGCAATGCTCTGTAGAGGAAGTACAGTCACATCATTTCCAGGAATTTTTCATCAGCGTGTCAGCAATGATTACTTAATGCTTCACTATCACTATCACTATCTTCCCATTCATCATCTATTTGCTAGAGTGGGCACCAGTAATATCTCCATATGTCCTGCCTCATGCTAGTAGGACCCAAAGGCATCCTCTTGCTCCAGGAACATAAAGAGCCTCAAACCATTTTATTAGGTTTTTGGTACTGACCTAACATAAATGTTACTGGTATTTGGCATATCAAATACGACATGAGCAGCTTGCCATGCTTGCTGTGCCTAAGGTGGCATACTCCTGTAGTCACCTCTAAGTAAAGCATTTATTGATGAACTGCACAGCCGCTAGCGGCCACATGAGCCAGGCTGTGATAGTCTGGTCTGCTGGGTGGAGTTGTGACGAGAGGGAAGTTCATACTTAATGCTTAGAGTAAGCAATCTGATGTTTTGTGAGGCCAGAAATAGTCCAGGTATAGGCCTTGCTTGTGGCCAATCCCAATGAGATCTCCTGCACCACATGTGCCCTGAGAAATGCTGGTGATAGCTCCAAAGTTCCCTGAGTATTACCTGGGTTATCTAGGAAATGCCTCTACATAGGGCATAAGCAGCACCACATGTTCAGGGCCTTTCATTGAACCACTGAGCACACTTGGCTGAGAATCATCAGCAGGGCACCAGGACCCAAGTTTAAGAGGATATAGTTCCCCCAAAAATTGAAAAAAATTCACAAATAGAATTGATTTTAGTGAGCCTGAGAATGTGATTTAGTGATGGCATGCATGTATGAGGCTGCAAGTTCAATGAACAATGCAATCCCCAGTTCTGGTGTGGTTCCCCAAACCAGTGTGCTATCTCTGGTATATTACAATGATGATAATAAAACTGAAAGGTATAACATGATTTTGGCAATTTGTAAGATTCAATCTAGCAATATAGTAGCTAGTATAAAGGGAAGACTATGAAGTTTGACTAAGTTGAATAATTTCAGTTTCTAACTAAGCAGAGACACTACTTGATCACTTGATCACTTGACATCCCATTATTCATTGTTTTGCTCGAGCGGGCACCAGTAATATTTCCATTTGACCCTATCATGTGCCAGTGTAGCCCAATGGCATCTGGTTGCTTCAGGAATACAAAGAGCCTCAAACCGTTTGTTCAGGGTCTTGAGGAAGAAGTCTGACCATCTTGTAGGTGGGGGCCACGTGGTCTTTTGACATCCCGTGGGATCCAGTCGGTAACGGCTCTAGTCCAGCGATCGTCTCCAAATCGCATTAGATGTCTAGCCCATCTGATTTTGGATGCCTTGGCAAATGAGACACCGTCCCTGACTCTGGAACAGTGACAGAGGTCGGGGCTCCGGATTCCTTCTTTCATTTGAGTGAGGCGTGATATTCTAAGCATAGCTCTTTAGATTCCTCTTTGGGGGACCCGAATAGCATTCTCATCCTGCTTTCACAGGGCCCAGGTCTCTGAGGCATATGTTAATGCAGGAAGAATGGTGGAGTTGAAGAGATGTGCCCGGAGCTGGAGGTTCTTTATCTAATTAGCTATTTCTTTGATGCTTTTGAAGGCATTCCATGCCACTCTTTTCCTCCTGCGCAGCTCAGGTTTTCGGTCTTTCATCATGTTGACTTCTCGACCTAGGTACACATAACTGTTGTATTCAGAGATGTTTGTTCCATTGAGAGTGAATGGGACTAGTTCATTTTTCATAAACTAATTCATTTTTAATGAACATAGTTTTTGCTGAAATTCTCAGCTTTACT
Organism: Cryptotis parvus; assembly: GCA_021461705.1. NCBI lineage: Eukaryota > Metazoa > Chordata > Mammalia > Eulipotyphla > Soricidae > Cryptotis > Cryptotis parvus. Next base: position 19,861 of record JAJIBD010006266.1, on the reverse strand, counting down.
GAGAGTGAATGGAACTAGTTCATTTTTCTGGAACTAGTTCATTTTTCATGAATATAGTTTTGCTGAGATTCAGCTGTAGACCTATCTTTCCACATTCTCGGTCAAAGTCAGCCAGCATTTGTGTGCTTGACTAATGTTTGGTGTTATTAGAACGATGTCATCAGCAAAGCAGAGGTGGTGTAGTTGAGGACCATCTATCTTCACTCCCATTCCTTCCCATTCTAATTGTAGCATGATGTTCTCGAGGGTGGTGCTGAAGAGTTTTGGTGAAATGGTATCACCCTGCAGAACCCCTCTTTTGACATCAATGTTCACTTCATTGTGGAATGGTGAGATTCTGGTGGTGAATCCGTAATAGAGCTCATGAAGGATCTTGATGTATTGGGTTTGAACGCCCCTGTTTGGCTAGGGCTTCGATGACCGTTTCAGTCTCCACAGAATCAAAGGCTTTCTTAAATCAATGAACGTGAGACAGAGTGGCATCCTGAATTCCCTACAAACTGCAATGAACTTGGCTACGGTGTGGATATGGTTGATTGTGATGAATCCTATTCGGTAACCAGCTTGCTCGCATGGTTGCCCTTCATCTAATCTTCTGCCAATCCTGTTCAGGATGACTCGAGTGAACAGCTTGTAGATAACAGACAACAGGGAGATGGGGTGATAGTTGCCAATGTCGTAGATGTCTCCCCTTCTTGAACAGTAGAACTGTCCTGCTGGTTTTCCAATGGGAGGGCACCTTGCATTCGGACAGGTAGCGTGTGAGGAGTTGAGCCAGTGAATTGATGAGTACTGAAGGCAGATTCTTCAGGTGTTTGGGTCTGACTTTTGTCTGGGCCAGGTGCTGCTCCCTTCTTTACTGACGAAATGGAATGTTGGATTTCAGAAGGGAGAATATTGGGAACAAAATATCCATCCTGCGGAATTTGGTATGTGGGCAGGTGGACATGGCTTTCAAAGGTATCTGAGTAGAAGTCATGTATAATCTTCTCCATTGCCTTTCTGGAAGATGTGATAGATTTTCAGGATGTTGGAGGGCAGTCATCTTGGTCTTATAGTTGGCAAAGGACAGGTGGGCATTGCGGAATGCTTTTCCTGGCTTCTGCTGCATCTTCCAATATTTCTGCTCTTCTCTCTTTGAGGTCTTCCTTGCACTTGAAGAGATGTGGCCCACTGCCAGCAGTTTCTATCTTCTTTGTCTACACACTAACATTCACCTGCGTGCGTTGTCTACGCACCAATATCCACATACAAGGAAGAAGAAACTGAGAAATTCTACATGGAACTGGAGGAGTTCTATAAAAAAAGATCACACCTTCTACAAGATCATAGTTGATGATTTTAATGCCAAGATAGGACCAAGAAGATTGGCCGAAGAACTTCATATCGAGACCCAAGGCGTAGAATGGAATGAATAGGGTGAGAGACTATCTGAGTTCATGATGTCGGTCAAGACTATTCATGGGAACTCATAGTTCCATAAGGCTGAATCGAAAAGTGGACATGGGGAATCCCCTGGTGGACAGTTTCACAATGAAATTGACCACATCATCTTCAATCGATAGTTTTGCCTGACCGATGTTGTTGTCGTCCCAAAATTCCAAAGAGGATCAGACTTTACCGATTCCTTCGTGCAAAATTCTACTTCACGTAACAGGGAGAAAAAGGCTGCAAAGTTTAACAGAGAACTCCCAGAATGACCACCAAATGGGAACTCTTTTGCACCACTGCGGCAACATGGGAAGATACCATCACTGATGACATCGATGAAGAATACAACCGACTGGTTCAGCACCTCCATGATTGTGCGAAGTATGCTGAGAGAAAAAAAAAACACAAAAGGACGCCTGTCTTCAGAAACTCTCGGAGCTCATTCGCCGACATGGCAAGGTGCAAGCCTCAGGCAACAAAATGCTAACGTCCAAGCTCGGAAAGCAGTGCAGAGAAGCGATAAAGGGAAGACCTCAAAGAGAGAAGACCTCAAAGAGAAATACCCAAGGAAGACCCAAAGAGATGTAGCAGAAGCCTGGTAAAGCATTCAAAACACCCGCCTGGTCCTTCACCAACTATAAGACCAAGAAAAAAACACCACCTCTGCTTTGCTGATGACATCGTTCTAATAACACCAAACATTAGCCAAGCGGCACAAATGCTGCCTGACATTGACCGGGAATGTGGAAAGATAGGTCTACAGCTGAACCTCAACAAAACTATGTTCATGAGAAATGAACTAGTTCCAGAGGTCCCCATTCACTTTCAATGGAACAAACATCTCTGAATGCAGCAGTTATGTGTACCTAGGTCGAGAAATCAACATGATGAATGACCTAAAATCTGAGCTGCTCAGGAGGAAGAGAGCAGCATGGATTGCCTTCAAAAGCATCTAAGAAATAGCGAAAAAAGACAAAGAACCTCTGGCTCCAGGCACATCTCTTTGACTCATTGTTCTCCCTGCATTAACATATGACTCAGAGACTTGGGCCCTAAGAAAGCAGGATGAGAATGCTATTCCGGTCTCCCAAAGGGGAATTGAAAGAGCTATGCTTGGAATATCACGCCTCACTCAAGTGAGAGAAGGAATCCGGAGTTCCGACCTCTGTTGCTGTTCCAGAGTCAGGGAGGGTGTCTCATTTGCCAAGGCATTGAAAATCAGATGGGCTGGACATGCAATGCGATTTGGAGACGACCACTGGACTAGAGCTGTTACTGACTGGATCCCACGGAATGTCAAAAGACCACGTGGCCGCCCACCTACAAGATGGTCAGACTTCTTCGTCAAGACCATGAGCGAATGGTTTGAGGCTCTTCGTGTTCCTAAAATAACCAGATGCCATTGGGCTACACTGGCACGTAATAGGGTCAAATGGAAATGTTACTGGTGCCTGCTTGAGGAAATCAGTGAACAATGGGATGTCTAGTGATGATATAGTGACCATCCTTCACTCCTCCTCTCACTCAGTGCAACTGGGAACCTTGTTTTTGCTCAAGGATCTCTGCGACCAGGGCTCCCATGGGAGGAGTGCTCCCCCAAATCAGTTCTCCCAGAAATCAGTCCCTCCCAAAACATGCTCTCCTGGAAGGAGTGCTTGTCCAATAGGTGCTCCCCTGTGCGGAATGTTACTCCCACAGCCTGTCTTGGAAGACTTGGGGTGGTGGCATAGGGAGATTGGGGAAGGGGGGATTTGGGAAGCCAAGGAAACTTGATACCAACAGAGGTACACAAGAATCTTCCATTGGACCCCAGAGGAGTGGAGTTGTGGGAGTTGTGGGACTTGTCTGAAAACAGCTCCCTCTAAGCTGGTTAGAGGGAGGCTACTTGGCTGAGTGTGATGTAGGCAACTCAGCCTCCAGCCCTCTGGTGCTCATAAGTCAAGAAAATAAATCCTTCCTGAGCTCACTACTCCATGGAGCATTGATAGGACCAGCTCTGACAGCCCCTCCTGGATGTGCAGGTTTGAGGGGGTGTGATGGGAGGAATGGGGGAATCTCCCAGGCCCGGACCTCCATTTAAAAGGGGTAAGTTCTGGGATTCATAGAGGTCAGCTTGGTGTCCAAAGATGCTGTTAGACCCTCATATTTCAAATGCTCTGATCAGGGGTTGAAGCCATAGTACAGCAGGTAGTCCTCTTGTCTTGCTCTTGACAGCCCCTGGCCGAGTCCAACATTGCTCCAAGGGTTCGCTCACACGTGCGGGAAGGGACCACGCTGGCCGGACTCGGATTGGAGATTTGGGCTCTGTCCTTTCCTCCACCTCCATGCCATCTTCCTCGGTAGAGAGACCCACCCATGCCAGATCCATAGTTCCCTTGGCTTGCAGCTGCTTTGTGGCCACACAACATTCTTAGATAATACTGATTTTAGGATCAGGTCCTTCCCAGGATCTTTCACATTTATACACTGTATATAGTTCTAGACTGGTTCTAACTGATGCCCATCATCTCAGTGAGCCTAGCGGGGAAGCCAGAACAACCCCACACATCATGTGGTCAGTCATTTTCAACATTCAGACTCCATAGTTCCTCAGAGCTCCATCCAAGCGAAAACCTGATCTTTCTCCTATAAGTTTCATTAGTAAATGCTCGAGATGAGAGCTTTTCTACTGATAGTATACCACCTACATGGCAGAGCCTGGAAAGTTTCCCGTGTTTTATTTGTTATGCCAAAAACTAGTAACAATTATGGACCTCAATTCCATGAACTGAAGAATGGTTTGAGGCTCTTCCTGTCCCTGGAGCAAGCGGATGCTCTTGATCTACACTTGCTTGCGACAGGACATATGGAGATGTTACTGGTGCATGCTCGAGCAAGTTGATGAACAACGGGAAGACAGTGATACAGTGATACAGTGATGTTAGAGGCTTCACTGGCAGTCTGTGGATCTGCGCACAAAATAGTGTGTTCAACTGTTAGTGCACAGACTAGAGACAGTTCACAGATGTGAAGACGTTTGAAAGTCACTGATCTAACATGATAATAGCCATTTATAAACAAAAGACCAAATTATGCATTGACCATGATTCAAGATAAAGACAAATTAAAGTTTCTTGAATATAAAAGCTTTTTAAAATATACAAATGTTTAAGTTCCCAGGAGTACAAAATCGAGAGATAATAGTCCTTTTGGTGACAAGCAGATGGTGCAAAAGACTGAAGTACATGCGTGGTATACGCTTGACTTCAGGGTGCACTTAACAGCTCCCTAGTGCTACTGGGAACAATTGCTTAGCACCAAGCTGGCATGCTCTGTCATTGAAGGGTACAGAGAATGAGTCAGCAAAGCTGAGGAGGAAAACTTCACTATATAGGTTAGATTTAGACATAGAGACAGCTGGAGAGGCACTGTCACGGACAGAGACACCCTTCACACACTCTAAGGAAAACTGCATTCGTGACTCTCCTGGCACAATATTCTTTGCTACTTTTTTTAAAAAAGTGAATCACCGTGAGACACACAGTTCATTACTGGATTTCAGTCGTACAGTGTTCCAGTACCCGTCCCTCCACCAGTACACATTTCCCACCACCAATGTCCCTAGTTTCCCTCCCACTACTTCTAGGCACACTTCATTTTCTTTCCCTTTCTCTTTCTCTCTCACTATTCCTCTCTCATTCTCTCCTTTTGGGCATTATGATTTGCAACACAGATACTGAGAGGTTGTCATGTTTGTTCTTTATCTATTTTCAGTATGAAATTCTTATCCACAGTGATCATTTCCAACTACCATTGTCATAGTGGTCCCTTCTGCATTCCAACTTACATCTCTCCCAGCACTTGAGGCAGGTTTATAATCATGGAACAATCCTCTTGGCCTGTGTTTCTACTGTCTTTGGGTATTAATCTCATACAATTTTTATGTCCCACAAATGAGTGCAATCATTCTGTGTCTGTCTTTCTTCTTCTGCCTCATTTCACTCATCATGATACTCTATGTCCATACATTTATATGGGAATTTAGTGACTTATTTTTCCTAAGAGCTGCATAGTATTTCATTGTGTAGATGTACCATAATTTTTTATTCAGTCGTCTATTCTGAGGCACTTGGCACCACTCTGATTCAAACCAAATGGATTTATTTAACGATAACTGATGTAAATTCCTTTCACTGAATGTTGTACTGAATGTTGGTAGTATCAAAAGTGATCTTTGAATCTGATGCTATTAAGTTTTAAAACTATTCTTTCATGCCTACAGCATACTAGCCAATGTTAAAGTCATTATTAAGCACTTGAAAAATATATTATTTACAAGATGCTTCTTGTGTTTCTTTGATTCCCATGGAAGTTTCCTATAGTGGTTCATTAATCTGCTAGTTACAAACAATCTTGTCAGGTATTTTGGGTATAAGGAAATAGACAAATAACTCACATAGATTTAGAGCACTGCTAAGGTTGATTGTGTCTTAGCCTAATATACACATTCTTGTTAGGGGTAGAGGATATCCTATCTGACTTAATTTTCTCTTTGCTAAAAGCAGTGATTTTTAAAGGAACTGTGGAAAGTAAGAGGAAATACAGTAACACAGGGAGTGTTATGAAGGCCTTTATCAACATTTCAGATGCCTATTTTTGTTCTGTTCAGCATGGCACAGGCTCATTCCCTCTAAAGGATCTGAGAGTATTCAAAAGAAAGGACATTTGAAAATAAGTACATATCACTGCTTTCATACTTGTGACAAGCTCACAGGCGCTCAGAAGAAGGGCAATTTGCAGAACTAGTCTGGAGCAAAGAGAATATGCTTACTCAATGCTTCTGAGAGAGTATCTGATGTGCTAAGATGAAACACAAATACATATGTTCACTTTGGGAGGCAGAGCTAATTTTAAAAAAAATCTGAGACTAAAGTAGCACTAGACCCAGGACTTTGCCATTGCTCAAAATTGCATCAAATATTTCTAATACCCACCAAGTACACCAGACACCATGATTTCTGGGGTTGAAGTGTCATAACCTTCTTTCTTAAGACCACAGTTGCCTTGGTCAGTAAAGAATATATACTTGCCAACTGCACAATTGCGCAGCATTACAATACTGACCCACATGGTCATGCAATATGCATGGCATGTCTCAGAAATTGTTTGATGGGTGATCATTAAAAATATTAATGGATATACGTCGTGTTCCTGGAGTCTCATCTCTGCGCCTCCGACCTGACAGGACATTCCTACTTCACTAGTACAATGTACATTTAGACTACAATGGTCCTATTTCTATTTTATGAGCCCGAGGAATGACAACGTCCTAAAAATGGAAAGAACTCCAGTCCCTAAAAGAAAAGCTACTACAGAGAGAAAGCTATCTGCTAGAAAAGGAACTACTTTTGTTGGTATCTGTTCAATGAGAAATGAACAACTTCTAATGTGTTCAGTAATGGAAATGTTTGGCAGATGTCAGAAGCTGGTGTAACCCAATACTGCAAAGGTGGGATAGGGTGGGATATTTATTTGATATCTATCTACAAGGTTCATCGATCATGATAGAACTGGGGATTCTACTATGATTAGATTTTGAACATGCATCCCCCCAACAAGAGGAGTTCCACAGTCTCCTGCCAACTGGAGAATGATGCCTATATTATACAATTTTTTGTCAGACTGCAACAGATCAGTACTGGCAGTTATTACTGGAACAAGTAAATGAGGCAAAGAACAAGCACTCTTAATAAGATAATTTTTTCTCTACCAAACTTAGTAAATACTTTTATTTCTTTATGCTTCCCAAGAGAGCATTTGAGTGATTAAAAACCTGTGGTACAGGATTAAAAACATAGACATAGTTGAAGCAAGTAACATATTAGAAGTATAAACTAGAAGTATAAACAGAAGTCTCAACTTGGACCATTAGTACATTGTGTACCATTTAAAGAGTGTGTTTTCATTTATGAATAAATGTGTAAAAGCTTATGGTTTGACAGTAATTGTACAACTGGTAGGTAAAGAGATATAAATGATAACTTCAATGTATATACTGCAAGCCACAATGTGCAATAGGAGACACACACACAAAGCATGCACATGAGCAAGAGAGAGAGAGAAGAGAGAGAGAGAGGAGGGAAGAAAAGTGCTTGCCACAGAGACAGGCTGGGGTCAGGGAGTAAACTGGGAACATTGGTGTTGGGAAATGTGAAATGATGGAGAGATGGCGCTGGGACACTGTAGACTGAAACCCAGTCATGATAAGCTTTGTAACTCATCTCAAAATGGTAAATAAAGTTTTAAAAATAAAACTGTCAGGGAACACCACCGGGGTCCCGACAGTAGCGGGAATGAGTTCCCTTCTACCTCTGAAGCCAGCGGGAATGGATGAAGACTCAGGAATCCAATGCAGTTTTAAAAGGCTTTACTTATCACAGGTTCAAGCATACAAATCAGCAATAGGAAAAACCCTGTGCTTAGGATTCCTGGCTAGAACCCCAGACACGTGTAGGCCAAAATGGCGGCCACCACGTGTTAAAACTCTGTAAAGAGGAGACAAAGACAAGACTTCCAAGAAAAGTGAAGGCTCCAAAAGAGAGCCCAAAAGAGAGAGAGAGTCAGGAAGCAGGATGGTTTTATACCCCTGCAACTCAGACCTCCCACTATTATGGGAAGCAGGAAGGGTCAAATGCCCTTAGGTAATTTCTCCCAGCACCTCACCTAGGCCCTATTATATGCTAATGTTTTGAGCCAAGATCTGCCTGGAAATGTCTTTATAGGGTAAAGAAGGGGGTTTCTGAGATGGCATGTCTCTGTACCAAAGACTAATACTAACACCAGTTAAATATTTCTCCAAGTCTTCACAAGAGTCTCGTCTACTTCACGGTAGTTTTGTATTTTAGTTGTCTTTGAGTTATCAGGGAGCCATGCTTGCTTGCTTGGAGGCAAACAGCATTTCTCTCTGGTTTAATTACTTAGAGATCCAATGTGACCAGGCAAATATGCTGGTAAGATCTAGCTTGTCCCACGATGATTGTGGTAGCATGAGAGAATATTTATACCAGCCAGTACAGAATACATGGTCAGATAAATTGCCTCATTTAAACTACCCCCTATCTACAAAGTGATCTGCAGGAGGCAATCCAGGGCAGATGCAGAGGCTTTTAGGCTTTTAGGTGTCCTGCAACATAAAACAAAATTCTCTAGTTTTACAGTGCTGTAAGAATTTCTGAAGAAATAAAAACCAAACAAACTAAAAAATAAATAAAATAAAATGCAGCATAAGGGACCACAAAGAGTCCATTGGGTAAGGCACTTGCCTTGTCTGGCGCTTCATGCCACTGAGCACCATGAGAGAGATTACTAAGAGCAGTCAGGAGCAAGTCCTGAGCACAGATGGGTGTGACCCCACACCAAAATTTTTTTTCAAAAAATCAAATTTAGCATCACTTGAATAACTTGAATCCAGTTATTCATCAATTTGCTCGGCGAGTGCCAGTAACATTTCCATTGGACCCTATCACGTGCCAATGTAGCCCAATGGCATCTGGTTGATTCAGGAATATGAAGTGCCTCAAACCGTTCCTTCAGGGTCTTGACAAGGAAGTCTGACCATCTTGTAGGTGGGCGGCCACGTGATCTTTTGACATCCTGTGGGATCCAGTCAGTAATGTCTCTAGTCCAGCAGTTGTCCCCAAATCGCATTACATGTACAGCCCATCTGATTTTCGAAGCCTTGGCAAACGAGACAGCATCCCTGATTCTGGAACAGCGACGGAGGTCAGAACTCTGGATTCCTTTCTCTCCCTTGAGTGAGGCGTGTTATTCCAAGCATAGCTCTTTCGATTCCTCTCTGGGAGACCCGAATAGAATTCTCATCCTGCTTTCTTAGGGCCCAGGTCTCTGAGGCGTATGCTAATGCAGGAAATTTAGCATAAAACACATCTATTTATCATTTGGATTAAAAGATGTGGACAAAACATAGTAGGTGTTAAAAAGTGATGGGATCATTGTTGGTGGGAATGTCAACTGGTACAGTCTTTTTTGGAAAACAATAAGGACATTCCTCTATTGGATGACAGGTTTAGCTAGTTTGGGAACTTTGCTGTTTTGCCCACTCAAAACCTACTTAATCTACTTAAGTCAAGGTTCATTCTAATGAGATCTCTCTTCTATGTAAACACTGCTAGAGGGTGTGGCAGTTACAGAAGTCAACTTGACTCTGAATAACTTCTGACTTATACATCTACTAAGACTTCTATGTTTTCTAGATTGGTTACAGCTCCTCTCTATACCCACTGCACCCAGAGTGGGACAGTTAGAATTTACCAGGAGACTACCACCCTGGCTCCGTTGAGACGATAGGAAGATTATAGGAAGGATCATGCTAGTTTGCTCTCAAGCAGGCGAGTGTGACCCTTTCAGTATATGGAGAACAAGATGCTCAGAATTACCCTGGTGCAGATAACAAATAAGAAGGACCTGTGGGTACCATCTAGATTACATGAATCTCATGAAATTAAGGTTTATTTCTTTATACCCGCTCTCTCTCTCTCTCTCTCTCTCTCTCTCTCTCTCTCTCTCTCTCTCCAGTGTTTTACATAAGAGATAATCTCAGAAGAAGGGGATTAGTCCTTGGCATAACCTTTGTTTATACCTGTAATAGGGTGGCACTGCCCTTCTACAATCTGTTTAAGGTTCTTTGTTGACAGACCCTCCCTGTCACAGATCAGATTACTTTGGTGTATATAAGGGGACTTACTTGAGCCCCTTGGCCTTTTTCTCCTTCTTTTGGGTAGGACTCCTCTCGGGTGAGATCCTCTCTTTGGTGGGAGACTTAGGCTCTCTTGTATGGTCTAAGTTCTGACCAGGGCTAGAGATTCTTTTCATTGTATTTGGATTGCAGTGTTAGAGCTTTTGTACTATTAAAAGCCTTTTTGGAACTGCGCCCGAACTCGTGAGTTTTCATTCATTCCACTGGCGGCCTCGGAAGTAGAAGAGAACTTCTGTCCTGATACTGTCGGGGACCCCAGTGGCATCCCCCAAAATTCCTCCAAAGACTAGAAACTGAGCTCCCATTTGACCCAGCAATACCACTCCTAGGAATATACCCTGGGAAGCCAAAAACACACAGCGGAAACACTATCTGCACTTTCATCTTCATAGCAGCACTATTCACAATAGCCAGAATCTGGAAACAACCAGAATGCCCGAGAACTGATGACTGAATAAAGAAACTTTGGTACATCTACACAATGGAATACTATGTAGCTGTTAGGAAAACGGAGTTATTAATTTTGCCTATTAATGGATGGATATGGAGAGGATCATGTTGAGAAAAATTTTCCAGAAGAAAAAAGACAGATATAGAATGACTGCTTCTATTTGCATGATATAAATAAATATATAACATGATATATAGTATATATAATATATGTATTATATATTATATACATAGCATATATATTATGATACCAATATCCAAAGTCAGGCAAAACATGGATCAGGAGGTCTTGTCAATAGGTGGAATCTACTGCAAACAATGTGTAGGAGTTTGAGGTTAGGTAAGACAGAGAAGGGAACAGAGTGCTAATAATTGTCAAAAATGATAATACCAGCCTAGAACTGAGCATTGAATATAGGCAAAAGACACACATGATAACCTTTAAATGTATGCATTGCAAACCACAATGTTTAAGAGAAGGGAGGCAAGGTAGGGGGAGGGGGAGAATTGGGGACATTGGCGATGGGAAATGGGCACTGGTGAAGGGATAGATGCTGGAACACTGTATGACCAAAACCCAAACATGAACATCTTTGTAATTTTATATCTCATGGTGGCATAATAAAATATTAATTAAAAAATTCACTTTACTCCCTTGGCCCTATACAGATTACTGGAATACAAGGAGGTGAAATAATGGCTGGAATAAACAATAGGTGGGTCAGAAGTCAATCTTTAACTCGGTGTGAGAAAATAAAGAGGCAAGCTAAACCTTGGTGTTTGCTAGTAAGGTAGAAAGAATAATTCATACATGACAATGTTAGTAAAAACTAGTTTTTATGATTGAAGGATGTTGGTACAAAGTAAGGAATGACCCAGATTATGCATTAATATATAAACATTGTTTTGTGTTCACATAACTGTTTGCTGTTCTTGCTAGAAATCAAGCTGTTAAACAAATCATCAAAAAATGTATTTTTGTATTCTTTGAATAAAAGTTGTATGTAAGAGCCAATCTGTTGAAGTCACTCTGTCTGATGGAAAGCCACTGTCTGACATTATTTTCCTGGTGATCAAACTGGATAAGAAGGTGAAAAAACAAGAAGAGAAACTAATACCAAGACAACTCTCCTTACTAATAATTGTTAAAGTCACAAATATGTAACCTGCTTGCCAACAAGTACATTACAAAGCTAGCCTTGTAATTTCAATAAAATCAGACCTCTGCATCAAAAAAGTGATGGGATAATTATGATTTTATTATTATATTTATGTATTTATTTTTGGGTGTTGGGTCACATCTTTGAGTGTCAGGGGTTAACTCCTGGCTCTGCACTTGGGAATTACTCCTGGCAGTGCTCTGGGATGTTAGGGATTGATCCAGGGTCAGCAGCATGCAAGATAAATGTTGCACCCACTGTACTAACACTTTGCCCCCTGATAATTTTAGTTTTTAATTTCAACTCTTCTCTTTAACAAAAGAATCATTTCTCCCAAATCCCTGACAGATGGTAACCCTAAATTCTGCTTGGATACTTATAATAACAAAAATCTCTTCCTGGCAAAAATGGAATGGGTGACAATTGTAAGGAAGATGTTTCTCAATGACTGTCATTATAGGTACTACCACAAATTTTATGTTTAAAAATAGAACTGCTAATTGGATTCAGAACATGTCATAAACTGTGGTTCAAAGATGACAATAATTTTTAAAAATTCTTAAGTGAAGCACCATTTAATTTAAGCATGCTCTATGTCAACTTGGTTATTCTTGTGTCAATCCTCAAAATTTTGGCATGGATAGTTTCCTTACAATGTTAAAGTATTTCTGAATTCTAAAAAAATTGAGTACAAAGTATTTTGAGAAATATGAACTTATGTTCTTAAGATAACCACTTTTTCTCATCTACTTTTAATAAAGAGTCTTTATATTTATTTCCTCTCTTTCAGGAATTCTTTGAATAACGTTTCCTTCTCCAGCATGCCCTAGATTTCCCAGCATGTGCTCCAACTGTAACTGGATGTGCTCAAGCATCCACTGAGAAATGACCCACCTTTTCAGCACAACAGAAATGACACAGTCACAGAGGAAAAACATGTCTGTCTGGGGACAAGGGCTCCTGAAAGAATAGGCTCTTGGTTCATGAAAACCTTCTACTCTTTCTAATCAGATGGAGAAGAGAAAGAAAATAGGCTTGTTGGTCTCACTATTTGGTTCATATAAACATTAGTGTTAGGTCCATAACTACCTCAATCAAAACAGAAATTTTAATACTATCATAAATATATGACCCAAACTATAATAATTAAATGAAAAATGTGTTTTCTCAAGGGAGTGGGTTGGGAGGGTGGGAGAGGACGATGAGACACCGGTGGAGAGACACTGACTTGAGGTGATTATGGAGTCAGAACACTGTGCCTGAAATTCTATTATTAACAGGATTGTAAATCATGCTGTCCAATTTGTTTAAAAAGATACAAAAATTAAATAAACATTAGAAAAATAATTTATATAAAAATATAAAACTTTCCTCACACATCACCCAAATTTCACATCTTGGAGTACACTTTTCATAAAGGGGAGTATACAATGCACCCACATTTTTTTGTCTACAATTCCCCCAAGCATCTGAGTCACTATCATTAATCTCACCTGGATTGTTAAAACCGACTCTACACATACCCTTTCTTGTTCCCTCTGCCTAGTATCCTCATTTTTGCAGATAACTATTTTTAAAATGCAACTCTGATCATGTATTGAATGGCATATAATTATTTCAGTAGTGTTGCATATCCCTCCACGTAGAAAGCTTTACAGAGTACAAATTCCAAATAAGCAGGCACATAAAAATATGTGTGCTTTTCCAGTGTGATATATAGAAATGTAGAGACTCAGACTTTTTCTTCAGATCACTGAACTTGTTCCATTTCTTTGATCTAACTGGTCATGCAAGGTTGAGGCAGACTTCAACTTCTGAACAAGTTTGCTTTTCTGCCTATCTTACTCTCCCCTTTCCCTCCTTCTCTACCATCTCTGTTTGGAAATAAACATCAACTGCAGACAAGTCTTAGTAACACTGGTCCTAAAATATAAATCACTTCCTATATGCATATTTTTCTTCTCCACCTTTCCTACAATCCTCAGTTTCTCATACTCCTCAAGGTCACTGTAGTAAACTTAGAACAAGTGATTACTGGCACATACGAAACATTCCAAAATACTTGTTCAACACATGGAAGAAAACCATGCCAAAACAACAACAAAAGGAGAATGTAAATGTAAGTCCTACCACACAAGAAATTTGAAACAGAGAACATCTTAAAGATCTGGATAAAGGAGTAAAACAGTGTACTCTAACTTGGTAGTAGATCAGCACAGGATTGAGAGCACGTCTGTATTACTCTGGAGATAGAACTCACAGCTGACAGGAGGAGTTTAATGAATAAAATTCAACTCAAAAGAAGACATACTTAAGAATTATAGTTCTTGGCTATTAATAATATTGTAAACCACAGACTCTCAATAAAAATGAATTCACATGGGGGGTGTATCTCAGAGAAGGGGCCACTATGAAATATTAGTAAGTGATCACTCTAGATGCGTCTGACTTTTCAATAACAATAATGCAAACTATGATGTCTGAAAGGAAAAAGGGAAAGTGACTGTCATAGAGGCTGACTATGAGGGGCAGGAGAGAAACTGGGGACCCAGGTGGACGGAAGTGGACACTGCTGAAAGCATAGTGCTCAAACATTGGACAACTGAAACTCAATCACGAACAACTTTCTATCTCACAGTAATCCCATACATTTTAATAAAAAATTACTTCTATCAAAATGTAGGCCCTGGGGCAACCAGCCATAGCATGCAGAGTCTCAAACACGGCTGGGGAAGCTGTAACTCGGCTCTCCCCAGGCTCAGCTGACCATGGGGCTTCCAGGAGGACAGATGGGTTTTGGGGAGTGGGCCCATCACCTCTGGGGGTCGGAAGCAGGCGGATGAGACTCGCCCACCACACTAGCTGCCACCTTCACTGTCCAGATGCTGGGATGCTACCTCAAGACCAGATTAACAGAGCAAAAACGAGTTCGAGCCTAGGTGGGCAGCTCCCAGAAGTGGGAATCACTGGGGATTGGTCAGATGGAGCCAGGGGGCGCCCTTCCCCCTCCATTTTGTCGATCCTGGTGGCCCCCCAGGAGCTGCCCTGGGGCGACCAGCCATAGCATGCAGTCTCAAACGCAGCTGGGGAAGCTGGAACTCGGCTCTCCCAGGCTCGGCTGAACATGGGGCTCCCAGGAGGACAGATGGGTTTTTGGGAGTGAGCCTCGCCAACCACACTGGCCGCTACCTTCGCTGTCCAGATGCTGACCATGAGGCCCCCTGAGTTTGCGCGGCAGCTTGGGGCCGTGCGGTCCATCAAACTAGTGGAAACAGTTATGTCCTTTAATGTATTGCATTCTACGATGTGTGGGAAAGTTAGGCGGGAGGGAGATAGAGAGGAGAGAAAAAGACATACAGAACCCGCCAAGTAGTTGGGGTGTGGGGGGGGGGGGAGGTGGGGACATTGGTGATGGAAGATGGGTTTCGTGGAGGGATGGGTGTTGGAACACTGTAGAACCAAAACTTGACATGAGCATCTTGCAATTGTATGTCTAAAAGTGGTGTAATAAAATTTGGGGAAAAATAAGGAAGGAACGAAAAGAAAGAAAGAAAGAAAGAAAGAAAGAAAGAAAGAAAGAAAAAAAGAAAGAAAGAAAAGAAAGAAAGAAAGAAAGAAAAGAAAGAAAGAAAAGAAAGAAAGAAAGAAAGAAAGAAAGAAAAGAAAGAAGAAAGAAAGAAAGAAAGAGAGAGAGAGGAAAGGAAGGAAGGAAGAAAGAGAGAGAGAAAGAGAGAGAAAGAGAGAGAGAGAAAGGAAAGTAAAATTCCCCACTAAACAGCTGAGTGGCTGCCTACTAGGCTCAGGTGGGAGAGCAGGAGTGTGGGTGAGGCAGACCAAGGAAGTGAGGGAGAGGAACTGTGGGCAGGTGTGAAGGAGGGAAGTGCAAAGACCCAGAGGTGGGAAGAACCTTGGGGCTCTGAGCAACAGGAAGAAGCAAATGTGAGATGAAGTGTTGGGTGAAGTCCAAGAAAAGCTGTCAGACTTCAGCATGGCGCCCTGAAGCCCTGGGATTCCATCCGGTCACAGGATACCTGCAGGCGGCAGAGGGCGCCGAGCCTGCTGATAGGGCTGGGATTCCATTACGGGTGCAGGAACCCCATTCAAACCTCGTGAATTGGCATGTCTTTCCTTCTCTGTACGTTTGAAGCTTTACTGTAAAAAACTTTGAACATACGAGATTCACAGAAAATGTAGATTCAGTTATAAAAAAGGAAAACTCATTTATACAGAAATACAGTGTAGAAATAGATGAATAATAGATGTTAATTATGTAGAGAAGACAGAAATAGAAGATGAAAATTTTAAGTAGAAAGACCACTGTGATTATTATTGGAGTGGGGAAAAAACAAAAATAAGAAAAGAAAAGGTAGTTTGAAACCAATTCTTTTTTTTAATTGAATCACCATGAGGTACAGTTACAAAGCTGTTAGCGATAGGGTTTCAGTCATACAATGTGACAACACCCATCCCTCCACCAGTATAGCCTCTTACTAGGGAACTGCCTTGTACCTATACTAGCTCTACTGCTCTAAGATATTGCTCCTTAGTCACACAAATATTTCTTATGCACCATGACCCAATTACCTTCTAAGAAATGGACATTTCTTAGACAAATATTCCACTTTCCCCAAACTCAAGGCTCTAGAAGTCTGGTTTATACATTTTATCTATCACCATGGAAAAGTCTACAGAACACAATGACCTGAATTCCTGAAATATGCACCCATGAAGATACTTTTGTCAACAACAGTGGATAATCCTTTAATCTGCACATTGGATATCAGTGAAAGAGATTCTTGTCCACCATTGATATGTTTCAATCTAATTCCAACAACACCTAAGTCTGAGCACACAAGACAAGCTGGCAGAATATGGACAAAATCGGAACAGTATTAGTTGGGTCTAATTAAGTCAAGTGTGTTATTCACATTTAGATCGTAAAGACAGTTCTGCATAGGTCACTCAGAAGAACTAATGGGCTTTCTCCTCCTCAGCAGATGCAGCTTTCTAAGTTTCCTCCACTCCTGGAAAATCATGACTCTCCAAAATACATAAGAGGGGCGGGCCAATAGCCCAGCGGTACGGCATTTGCCTTTACTGCGGCGGCCTATGCCGGCCTGGGTTCAATCCCGGCATCCAGTATGGTCCTCTGAGCACCGCCAGGGGTAATTCCTGAGTGCAGAGCCAGGAATAACCCCTGAGCATCGCCGGTGTGACCCAAAAAGCAAAAAAAAAAAAAAAAAAAAAAAATTGTTGCAGTTCTTTTAAAAAAAGTTAAAAAAAAGAAAACCAAAATACATAAAAGGTCACTGATACAAACAATAACTGTGGGCCAGTTAAAAACAACTGCACAACTCATATGCCACTGAGTTTTAAGTAACTTATTCTATTCTTGTACTCATATTCAAAAGCCTGATATTTTTCCCCCTGGAACTTAGGGATCCTGAAAATGTTCCTCCCAAACTTTTCCACTGAAAACTAAACATGCTTGATCCCCAGTCATATTCCCCAGGTAAGGGCTCAGCCTTCCAAGACCAACCTCACTGTATATGTCAGCTCCAAGCCCTGTGCTTCAGACTAAACAACCGGGACTCCCAGGCTCCCTCTTAAGGTAGTAGAATCTACTTACAGAACTCAGGCAACTCACTTACTCCATAGATAACTGATTCTGTACAGAAGTGGCCATCAACTGCTAGTCTATAGCCCTGCACTGGCACAGAAGAATCCACAAACTAATGGTCTGCAGAGCGCTTTGTAACAGGAATCCACAGAACAGTGTATAGACAGATGCTTGTCCACAGATGTGAAAATGTTGAAAGAATGCCTTGTTGAAGAGAAATAACACAGGAACAGTCAGCTGGGAGAGAAATAGTGAAAGATACTGTGTTTCCATAGTTTCCAAGCAAGCCCAGGTCTCCAAAAGTTCCTCCAGACTCAGCAGCTTTTCCAAGCCTTGAGCCCCTAATGCATGCTCTATAATAAGCCCTGATTTGTTTTTTTTTCTTTTTTGGGTCACACCGGCGATGCTCAGGGGTTACTCCTGGCTCTGCACTCAGGAATTACTCCTGGCGGTGCTCAGGGGACCCATATGGGATGCCAGGGATTGAGCGCGGGCCGGCACAGGCTGGCTGCGTGCAAGGCAAACGCCTACCTGCTGGGCTATCGCTCCGGCCCCCTATAATA
Organism: Cryptotis parvus; assembly: GCA_021461705.1. NCBI lineage: Eukaryota > Metazoa > Chordata > Mammalia > Eulipotyphla > Soricidae > Cryptotis > Cryptotis parvus. The sequence goes on along the minus strand of JAJIBD010006266.1, from coordinate 1,882 downwards.
AGCCCTGGACAGAGAGCTATGATAAATGGAATGAAGAGGACTTACACACTGCTATACTTATAAATTCTGTGTTCAGCCCTTTTTACTACAAAATGCTTGATTTTCTATTTTCATTATTTTAATTTTTGAGAGGTGCTGGGGAAGGCTTGTGGACCTGAAGAGTGTGTGAAGCTGCTTGAGCACCAGAGGCTACCAGTACTGGGGATCAAAAACCATATTCTTTTGACCACTGAACTTTTTCCCTACCCCATTAGTTTGGAAAGAAGATGGTGAAGTGCAGAATCAATCCAGATGACCCAGTGGCATAGCTTTAGAATGCTCATAAAAACTGAAAAAGGACAACAGCTCTGTCCATTAAAATACACATGAATATTTTCCACATATCTTTGTGCACAAGACTAGGTGAATAGGACATTTCCTATTAGGAATGTTCCTATATTCCTAATATTCCTATATTTGTATAGTAATAGTGAAGAAGCAAAATGGCCTAGATGAAAAGTGGAGAGAGAAATAGAAAAACCTGCCTTGGCACGATTGGACTGAACTTTTATTTCATTCTGAGTTTTTACTTTCTTTTGTGATCCTAATATTCAAGAGCTTCAAAGAGACTTTTCAAGCCTCATATGAATTCAGGTAGAGTTTCACTCCTGGGCTATGTCCAGGCCCATGGAGCTCTACGTCTCCAGCTCCTCCTGAGGGAGGGCTCTCTATTTCTCTCATTATGATCTTTATTCTTTGTTACTAATGGCTAATTATCTCACTTTAACTATGTTGTTTTGGTGAGAAATGGCTGCATAAATATGGCTTTATGGTTGGAGATATACTTAAGAAACCCTCAGGGTGGGGGAAAAAGTTATTGCCTCTTACTATTTTATGATTATTGGCTTTTGATTACAGCATGTTTTAAGGAAATCTCTCAGTTGTTAAAATGGCTGACTTTAGTTTTGCAAATTAGTTAGCATTTTTATTATCCCCAAGTGATAAAATTAAGTTCTCTTCTAAATTCTTGTCTAATCCATTTAGTATTCAGAGCACTAGGGAAAAAAGGGCTCTTTTCCAGCAAAAAAGCAAAATGTTGCTTTGTTGATAATTTTATGTAGTTTCTCCTGAGAACAAAATGTTTACAGAAGGTATAGATTAATAGCATGCCATATAGCAAGTAATAAGTATCACTTCCAGCTAGAAGGGCACTTAGCAAATGTACAAATAGAAATCTGTTCATGGTTGTGCTGCATGAGATAATGTGTTTTATATTATGTGCCTATATTTTGATATGTTTTAGAAGATTAGCTTTTTTTTTTGCTTTCTGGGTCACACCTGGCGATGCTCAGTGGTCACTCCTTGCTCTTTGCTCAGGAATTACTCCTGGCAGTGTACAGGGACCATATGGGATGCCGGAGATCAAACTCGGGTAGGTGGTGTCACAAGGCAAATGACCTGCCTACTCTACTATCACTCAGGCCCCAAGGTTAGTATATATTTAAAGATCAAAAATGCCTTATAAAAATGTAAGCCATACAAAAATTCAAGCTGACCACAATTTGAGGGTGGAGCCCTAGACTCAAATGAAGAGGCCACCATTCTTCAAGCAGATGATTTGTGTTCAGGATAAATTGCTAGCCTATAAGTAATCTATCACAGTTTCTAATCACAGTTTCTTCCCAGCAGAGATTATTAGTCCACTTTTTGTAGCAAATGATATATGTTGTAATCACATTCATGTGACAGAAGGTAAAAAAATCCTAAAAGCTGTACACAAAAGGTGTTAGTAACCCATGAAAAAGACAACGTTAAGTGAGGCAGATAAAAGGTAGCCTTTATGGAAGTATATACTCTGGGCTAATTTTCATAGATATCTCCATTAATTTAATCTTTAAAATCT
>JAJIBD010006265.1:0-24852 GCA_021461705.1 Cryptotis parvus | reverse complement strand
GTGTCGTATTTGATATGCCAAATACCAGTAACAATTATAGACCTCATTCCCATGACCTGATGGAATGGATTGAGGCTCTTTATGTTCCTGGAGCAAGCAGGTGCCCTTGGGCTCTACTAGCATGAGACAGGTCATATGGAGATGTTACTGGTGCCCGCTCGAAAGCAAATCGATGATGAACGGGAAGACAATGATACAGTGACAGTGAATAAACAGTGACAACCAATATGTTCGACATTCTTTGTTTTTTTTATCCCTTAGCAATATACTCAGCCTTCTTGTATTTTTCTTTTTTTACAAAGATGTTTATAAGATGTTCATATTTGGATTTCAGTCATACAGTGTTCCAGCACCCATCCCTCCACCAGTGCCCATTTCCCACCACCAATGTCCCCAATTCCCCCCCCCCAGCCCTTCTTGTTTTTTTTTGTTTTTTTGTTTTTTTTTTTTGCTTTTTTGGGTCACACCCGGCAATGCTCAGGGTTTTCTCCTGGCTCTGCACTCAGGGGATCACCCCTGGCAGTGCTCAGGGGACCATATGGGATGCCGGGATCGAACCCGGGCCCACACGGGCTGGCCGCGTGCAAGGTAAATGCCCTACCCGCTGGGCTATCGCTCCGGCTCCCTCTTGTATTTTTCATTCTAAACTTTCTCTTGCTCTTCTTTGGGTTTTGGGACCAACTTGATAGTGCTCAGCAGCTACTCCTGGCTTTATACTCAAGAATTACTCCTGGCAGGCTCAGGAGACCATATGAAATGCTGGGAATCAAACCCAGATGGCTGCATGCAAGGCAAGCGCCCTCTGTACTATCTCTCCAGCCCTTCTTATCAGTCTGCCCTCTTTAGCTTTGTTTTCCTCCATCTAATGGAAGTATGTTCCTTACTTTTCATCACTCTCTGTGCTTCAGCTTATCCCAATTTGTTATAACCTTGCTCAAATAAATGGTATTTTTTAATTTTGTACTTAGTGCCTAGCCTATTTCAGTGCTGAGATATTTGATATGTATTTTTATGGTAGCAAAACAAGACTTTCTAGAAAGTCTCAGAATACTTAGTACTATAGTACCCAGCTTCTATCCATGGGTGTTAGATGCAGAGATGAATAAGACACCCCCTAACCTTGTGGAAGTTAAACTTCAGTTGGTCCCACACTTTTAAGGTAATGTTTTCTTATTGAGGGGTAGAAAAAGGAATGTTCTATTGATAATTATAACAATCATTAAAGAAAATCATTAGAAGAATTTACCCTTTTATTATTAAAAGGTAAATCATGGAAGAAAAAAGCAATCATTAAAGAAAAATCATTTTCAATCATTAAAGAAAAAGCAATGGATACATTTCTTAAGACATGAATGAATTGGAGAAACATTTGGAAGTGAGTCCAAATTTCATTTTGAGGGAAAACTTGGTATTTTTCAGTGCAGTTTATTTTTTCCTAGCACTTTTATATATAATTAAAAGACCATCCTAGAATGTTTGCATACCCATTACTTCTATTTCTGTTTTAATGTCTCACAGTTTTAAAATACTATTGGGGCTGGAACGACAGTATAGCAGGTAGGGTGTTTGCCTTGCACACGGCTGACCTGGGTTCCATCCCCTGCATCCCATATGGTCACCGAACACCACCAGGAGTGATTCCTGAGTGCAGAGCCAGGAGTAACCCCTGAGTATTGCCTGGTGTGACTCAAGAATGGATGGATGGATGGATGGATGGATGGATGGATGGATGGATGGATGGATGGATGGATGGATGGATGGATGGATGGATGGATGGACGGACGGACGGAGCGGACGGACGGACGGACGGACGGACTGGACGGACTTTGGGACCAAAAGAGATAGTACAGGCTAAAGCATTTGCTTTGCATATGGTGAACTATGAGTCCGTTTTCTAGGATACTTACCTACTTGAATCCATCTTAAAATCATCATTTCTTGATCCTAATTGCATAGGGGTTAAGGCACTTGCCTTGCATGGAGCTGACCCCAGTTCAATACTGGAGTACCATTTATTGCCTCCTGAGCATCACCAAGTATAATACCTGAGTACAAAGCCAGAAGTAAGCCCTGAGCACAGCTGGGTAGCCAAAAGCAGAAATAACAAAATAATAAGTACTTCTTAGCTTCTTAAATGAGGTTAAACATTAATTTTTCAAGTCCAGAAAATTGTGTTTAATCATTTCTGAAAACCAGGTCTTATATAGATGACATCTTATATGTAAAAGAAAGTTTATTTAAATAAATAATGATATGGCCTTACTTCTTTCCAACTCCAAGTAGATTCTGCTTTCTAGAAATCCTGTAAGATTTCAAAATGTATAAAGTTGCTTATTCTAATATTGTCTTGAATTATTTCAGAACTCCTGCCAGAAACCTGTGGACAAATATATTGAGTATGATCCTGTTATCATCTTGATTAATGCTATTCTGTGCAAGGCCCAAGCCTATAGGCATATTCTTTTCAATACTAAAATAAATGTAAGTTGTGAAGTTTTAAATTTATGATTTTCTTTGATGATGAATTTACATTTTAAAAGGTACTTTTGAACAGAGTTAAAGATTATTTTTAAATTTGTTCATTTCAGTAATATTCAGACATAACACCTTTTCTAGATATAGCACCTTTTTTAAAAGTATACACAATGCTTAGTGAGCATATAAGATTGTGGTCATTGGCAGAAAACTGACAAGTCACAGTCTGAATTACCTTGTGGCAGGTTACCTTCTGAAATATATATCAATTATTTTGAACTAATTAAAATTAAATATATGCAGGTCATAATATCTAATACCTAAAAGAAGTAAAGAACCATTAAAAGAAATATATGAAAACGTTATTGCATTTTATACTGTGCTGTTGAGGTTATTCATGAGGTGAATAATAATGTTGAACTTAATCTGAAAAAATTCTAATTTACAAAATTGCGTTTCAAAACATTTAGTGTACTGAGTTGTGAATTAATACTTGTGTTAGGGTTGATAAAATATAGGACAGCCAATTAAATTTTAAAATCAGATAAGCTGCTTTTGGTGTATATGCCACATTTTTCACAGAAAATATGTATACACAAGTATTTATCTAAAATTCATATTTCAGGGGCCGGAGCGATAGCCCAGCAGGTAGGGCGTTTGCCTTGCATGCGGCCGGCCCATGCCGGCCAGGGTTCGATTCCCAGCATCCCATATGGTCCCCCGAGCACCGCCAGGAGTGATTCCTGAGTGCAGAGCCGGGAGTAACCCCTGAGCATTGCCGGGTGTGACCAAAAAGAAAAAAAAAAAAAAAAAAATTCCTATTTCACTGTGTGTTCTATTTTTTTTTTTAACATGGACAGTAATGGTGCAGTTTATCAAGCCTTGCTCCATCTGCCTCAAGTTAAACCCTGGGCAGGTTTTTAATTACTACACTTTTTTTTTTCAAATCACTGCTTCGTAGTTTTCAGTATAGGTCACTGATGCTCAAACTTTGCCTCACATTAGAATTACCTGGTTGAGATGATAGTGGATGACAGTTAATTCTTCTGAATCACTGAAATTAAGAGCCAGCCATTGGAATTTCTTAAATCTCCCAGCAGCTCCCAAAGTTGAGTCAGGAAGGCCAGTGAGCCACCAGGACACACCTGTTCCTAGACTACAGTGGGTTGCACACACTTCCATTCACCCACTTCACAGTGGTAGAGTTCCACACATAAGGGAAATTACGCAAGGATGTGGCTCAGTAGTTAAGCAAATGTCTCTGACATTTATGGGGCCCTAGGACCAATTACTGGCATTGCCAATAAATAATATATTTTATATATTTTCTTGTTTCCTATTATTTTCATTTCCACCAAAATTTCAGACTCTAGACTTTCCGCCTGGTTTATAGATTGTTGTCTTTCAACATTTTGAGTTTTTACTGTTGCAGCCTAGGTACTTTTTTTAAATACATATTTTACATAACAGTGTCTTTTGTGATATATTGAAATCTTCAAGTTAAATATGCTCCCTTTTGTTGCTCTCACCAGTCCATGAATCACATCAATTCTCATTTGATCAGTTGTTGGAAATAAAATGAAAGGTATTGAGCCAGAGCCAGATAGCACAGGGAAGGGCTTCTGCCTCTCACGTGGCAGACCTGCGTCAGTCCCTGGCATCCCATATGGTCCCCTGAGTACCTCCAGGAGTAATTCCTGAGTGCAACCCTGAACATTGCTGAGTGTGACCCCAAAAAACTAATATAAATAAAATGAAGGGTGATGAACACACATCGATGCTGGCATATATCACTGGTGGCTTACACTTAAATGTGGTAGTTACAAATTACAGTATCTGCATAAATATATTAAAGTAATAATTCTTCATTAGAAAGCACATTAGATTGTTCCATCTCAAAAATAAAGATATGTTCTAAAATGTGCATGTGTAGAATTTACTTCCAAAGAGTCTGAATCCGAATTGGGCCAGAATTAGAGATTTGTCTCTTTAAAAAAAACACAAATTCAAAAAAAAAAAAAACCACAAATTCTTGTGTTGATTCTTTTGGATGATGCAAATTAAGATTCTATGTTTTTACATACTAAATACAATTGCATAATTAAGGTAGTCTCAATTTGGAAAGCCACTAGATTGAATATTTTTCAAAACCATAAATAATTAGCTAGGTCTGTACTTACTTATGGTAAGTTCAGTTGAGTCTGTCTAATCGAATGGCAATGTCTTTGTGACTATCAGATGCATGGAAAACTCTGCATATTTTGTTTGCTTTGTGAAGCGTACCTGCGATGGTGGCAGCTTCAAGATTCAAACCAGAAGAGTGATCCTGATGACTTTATCAGATATGCTAAAGAGTGGGATTTCTATAAAATGTTTGCAGTTGCTTCTCTAGGTAGGAAGAAACCGTGATTTCTGTTCTTAGTTAACTAGTCCTCACTGTTCTGATTAAAAGCAAGATGTGTCGTTTTAATCTTAGGAGAAACCATTTAATAAAGGACTTGAGACTAAAATTTAGCTCTGCCACTAACCTACTAGGTGAACTTGTCAGAACAGTCCGCTTTTTTTTACTTTTTGTTGCCACCCATATGATATGAAAGTATTTTATTGTCACATTAGAGAGTTTTATACAATATTTTTCAGACAGTATTGTTAAAAAATCAGTGTGTTTTCAGATGCGGGAGGAGGAGAAGGTTAAAAAAAAGTCACAGCGGCAGGGAGACAGGACAGTGGATAGCGTGCTTCCCCGTATACAGTGGATCCGGGTTCAATCCCTCCTGGCATCCAATGTTGTCTCCTGCATGCAGAGCCAGGAGTGAGCCTTGAGCATCACCAGGTGTGGCCTCCCCACAAAAATCAGTATATTCTGATTATCCAGTTGAAGATTATCTTGGTCCTATCTTTTATTGCTGTTCTTTTTTCTTTTCATGTTTTTATTGTCTTAGTATTTTTGGATCTGTCTTTAATAAAACATATTGATGCTGGGAATGTAGCTTAGTGGCAGAGTACATACCTTACATGTATGATCCTCTGAATTTTGATACCTAGGAACTCCCTCTGCAAAAGAAACAACAGAAAATTGCTATGCAATAGCTAATATACGATACTAGTGCAGTAATGTACTATACTAATTTCTTTAATAAAGAATTTTTTTTATTTTTAAGTAAAGTTTTACTAAAGAATTATGGGAGAGAAGAGAGTTCCATTGAGGAAATAAATTATACACCTCAAGTTCGGATGCGCAAGCAACTTCAGTATGAAGTGTCAGAAATTTGGTTACTTGGTAATTACACAGAAAAATATGCTACTCTCCCAAATTAAAAGATTTCTTTTCCTCAGATTTTAAATTTTTAACAAATTTACAAGTTACAACTTTGAACTGTAAGAATTATAGTTAGTGGGGGCCAGAGCGATAGCCCAGCGGGTAGGGCGTTTGCCTTGCATGCGGCCGGCCCATGCCGGCCCGGGTTCAATCTCCGGCATCCCATATGGTCCCCCGAGCACTGCCAGGAGTGATTCCTGAGTGCAGAGCCAGGAGGTAACCCCTGAGCGTCGCCGGGTGTGACCCAAAAAAGCAAAAAAAAAAAAAAAAAAAGAATTATAGTTAGTGTCTATGGTAGCCAGGCTTTTCTGCTTAGAAAATTATTTATTATAATGGAAAATTCTTTTAGTAATACTAAATCTCTAAGTTCATGCCTGTCGGGCGCCCGGGTCCCCCGACAGTGCCGGGCGGTTCCCTTCTACCTCCGGCCGGCGGAATGGATGAGCACTCAGGGATCCGATGAGGTTTTAAAAGACTTTACTTATCACAGGTTCAGGCATACAAACAGCAAAAGGAAAACCCGATGCTTAGGATTCCAGGCTAGAACCCCAGCCACGGTAGGCCAAGATGGCGCCACCACGTCAAAGGCTTTGGGAAAGGAGAAGAACACTTCAACAGGCGACAGCTCAGCGAGCACAGCCCCAAAGAAGCGCCGCAGAGTGAAAACCGCTAGTTTATATCCCTTCAACTCAGACCTTCCTCCCATTGTTTGGAAAGCAGGAGTGTTAAATGTCCTTAGATAATCCCTCCCTGACCTCACCTAGGCCCTTAGTGTGCTGGCCCTAAGGAGTCCTGCAACATGCCAGTGTCACATTCTGGTCTGTGTCCTCCTTATTCCTCCTTTCTTTTAATATTTGTCATTACTCCTTTGTTCTTATCCAGCTCAGAGGTTTTCAAAAGTCTCTATAGAGCTCAGAGGTTTTCAAAAAGTCTCTATAGAGCTCAGTGATTTTCAAAACTCTCTATAGAGGCTGGATCAATAGTACAGCAAGTAGGGCTGTGCTTGTACCTTGCATGTACCTTGCATGTGCTGACCTTCCAAGTCCGTCAGGAGTTAACCCTGGAGCACAGAGCCAGAATTAAGCCCTGAACACTATAGGTGTGGTCCCCCAAAAATAAGTAAAAATCATCTATAATGAAAATTCTCAAGTGTACATAAGAACATTATGAATATGTGGCATTTTGTAATTTTAAACACTAATTTACAGTATTATTAAATATCAAACAAAAGAATGGTTTAGATTATAAACCCACCTTTGGAAGGAAGTTAGGTTAGGGGTTCTACACCAATGGAAATATAACATTAGAAAGGGTGAACTATTTCCTCCCCAAAATCCCACAGCCCATTACTAAAATCTCTGAGACAGAAGGCCGCTGCTCACTGGTGGTTTAGTGTTTTCTCCACTGCATCATAGGCAACAGATTCTAATGAAACCCTCCAGATATTGGAGCTTCATTGCATCTGCTTATGAAAGCTTATGTACTGAGAGATTATACAATTCCATAAATCTCTCACCAAGTTAGAAAGACATGGTGGTTATCTAGTCTCCACCAGTTAGAAAGACATGGTGGTTATCTAGTCTACCCTTCTGTCAAGTGTACAGATGTACTAGCATCGCATCCATCCAGTGTCAGGGAGACGTCCAACCACTGTTAGGTGGTTCTTGCCAACAAGTTTGTTATTTTTATCTTCTTTGTCCAAAATCCAAACTGGAAGATATGCCTGTTTGAGCAGATCCTTTACAGCTAATAAGCCCTTTATTTGGTAGGGGCGGGCAGTGTTTGTAGGGAGGGATGGTGTGGTTTCCAAGCAGTGCCCAAGGAATCCAGAGGCCACTCCTAAGGTTTCTCAGCCAACCAATCCGTGCTTCAATACAGGGGCCCAAGGATCAGGTGCTGCTCAGGCACTGTGGTGCCAGGGATTACCCAAAGGTGGGTGAAGGCCTCCACAGCCATCTGCAAACCCTTCAGTTATTTGATAGGATATAGTTGCTTCTTTCAAGGATATACCAGCTTTGATGTAGGTTAAGCATTCTAAATTTTTTTCCATATTATTTTCAGTTGATCCTAATCACCTATATTTGGAACCTCTTTAGATTGGTTATATTCAATTACAAAACATTTTAAGAAGAAAGTTCTGTGTGTGTGTGTGTATGTAGGCACTGGCGCACATGCGTGTGTGTTCCAGAAAATTATTCTGCAGAAACCTAATTAACACAGTTTATAAGACATAGGATCAGGAATACTCAGCATAAATATAGCTGCATGATGAGAGGAGTAACAATCTTAATAAAAAATTACTCAGTCAAAAGGTATGTTCGATTGGAACAAATAAGATTATGTTCTACTCTGACTGTGGAATACAAGTTGGATTGTTACATTTTATTTTTATTATTATTATTATTATTATTATTATTATTATTATTATTATTATTATTATTGGCTTTTTTTGGGTCACACCCGCAATGCTCAGGGGTTTCTCCTGGCTCTGCACTCAGGAATTACTCCTGGCGGTGCTCGGGGGACCATATGGGATGCCGGGGATCAAACCCGGGCCAGCATGGGCTGGCTGTGTACAAGGCAAACGCCCTACCTGCTGGGCTATTCCTCCAGCCCCGGATTGTTGCATTTTCTACTCAGGACAATGAATACGTTCTAGAAAGATAAGAAGTACTTTGAAAGTTTGTTAAAATTAATAAAGAGCACCAGGGAGCTAATGTGCATGCTTTGTGTGCCAGAGGCCTGGTGTTGATCCACAATGTTGCATGATTACCAAGCATCACCAGAAATAGTAACCCCTAATCCTCAAGCAAGCAGTAACTCCTGAGTATCTCTGGTGTAGCCCATGTAAACCAAAATTAATAGGGGCGGGGCGATAGCACGGCTGCAAAGGTGTTTGCCTTGCACATGGCCGACTCTGGGCTCGATCCCCGGCATCCCATGTGGTCCCCAAGCACTGCCAGGAGTAATTCCTGAGCAAAGAGCCAGGAGTAACCCCTGAGCATCATCAGGTGTGACCCAAAAAGCAAAAAAAAAAAAAAAAAATCACTTGATCACTGGACATCCCATTATTCATCGATTTGCTTGAGCGGGCGCCAGTAACGTTTCCATTTGTCCCTGTCATAGCCAGTGTAGCCTTAAAGGAAGCTTTACACTTGAAGTTACTGTGTTCAAATTCTTGTAGATAATAGAAATAGCTTAATAACGTAATTATTTAAAAGACAGAATTAATTAAAAAAGGAATAGCTTAATAAGAATAGTTTTTATAAGAAACAAAACATTTTATGAGTAGTTTTTTTAATGAGTCCCATATTTCAAACTTAAAAGCCTCCATTCTCCTGTTTTATTCTTCCCATGAAGATCTCTCTCTTTTTTTTTTTTTTTTTTTTTTTAGTTTTTTGTGGGGGTCACACCCGGCAATGCTCAGGGGTAAGTTACTCCTGGCTCTGCACTCATGAATTGCTCCTGGCAGTGCTCAGGGGACCATATGGGATGCTGGGGATCGAACCCAGGTCAGCCACATGCAAGGCAAATGCCCTACCCATTGTGCTATTGCTCCGGCCCCTCCATGAGGATCTCTAAAACTGAAGAGATTTGAAAAAGAAACTTACCTCCCTGAAGAAACTTTAGAATGTGGATGTTACAATTCTGATGGCTGTGGTTTTTCTTCAGTGAATTATGAAATATTTTCAAAAGACTTATGTTATTCACTGTAAATATTATTAATGTAGAAATGACTAAATGTTTCTTTAATATAACAACAGACTTTGCCACCAAAAGTAGAAACATATTTTTTGAAGGACAAGAGGCCAGGGGCAAGTTCAGTGAAGAAGACCTGCTTTATATGGGTGTGGCGTTGGCGTGGGTTCTCTAGACACAGTAAAAAAAAGAAAATCAAAATTTTAATGAAACATTTTGTGTGGAATCAACTGTATTTCTAAATTGTGGTTTATTTTTTATAAAGGGACGTGTTTTGGATAGGAACATAATTTCATTTTCTCTTTCTTCTTCAGAACAAGCTGCATTTTTTGTTGGCATATTTGCTTTTCTGTGGATAGAACCTATGCTAGTGGGGAAAAAGCCAACCTCACTTTGCTGCTGAAAGCATTGTTATTATCTAGCTATGGAAAACTCCTGTTGATCCCAGCTGTCATTTGGGAACATGACTACACACCTCTATGTCTCCGACTCATTAAAGTGTTCGTTCTTACATCAAATTTTCAGGCAATTAGAGGTATGTTTCTGTTTTTATCTGTTACCTCACATTTCAACCCACATAAAAGTAATCTCCAGAATACTGTTTTTATATAATCTGCTGAATACTGATGTTCTTTCTTACAAAAATAATAACAGTGCCTAACATTTATGTTGTCTTATACATATCACATATTCAGTTTGTTTTTGTTTAACCACTTCATGCTAACAGTTTTCAAAATGCTTTCAGATGTGTTATCTCTGTCCCTCTGTCCTGTGGGGTTACTAATGTAACCATTATTATATATAGTTTATTAATGAATTTGTGATAACTTGTGCAAAGTTACATAGCTGGATAGTTATCAAGCCATTATAGGATTCTAGGTATCTGTCTCCCAGCTTAGCAAACTATCAACAAAGAAGAAATAAGCAACCCTCTCTCTATAACTTGATTTTCCCATTTATGTGTCAAATCACTTGTATCCCTTGTCTTCCCGTTCATCATCGATTTGCTCAAGCGGGCACCAGTAAAATCTCCATATGTCCTGTCTCATGCTAGTAGAGCCCAAGGGCACCTGCTTGCTCCAGGAACATAAAGAGCCTCAAAGGCTCTTTGTCCTTCCATCAGGTCATGGGAATGAGGTCTATAATTGTTACGGTATTTGGCATATCAAATACGACATGGGTAGCTTACCAGGCTCTGCCATTCAGGTGGCATGTATCAAATGCTATTCTAAAACCCTTTATATGATACTTTTACCATAATGCTCGTATGAACTGTAGAACAGAGTGTATCAGTTTTTTCTGCTACTCGTTTTATAATCCTAAGGCCTGTTTTAATTTTCCTTTTTAATACTCCTGATGTTTTTCATTTGCGGAGAAAAGCTTAGTATTTTTTATAAAGAAATGAATTGATTCTGTCAAGGATTTGGTGAATAAAAAATTGAGAGAATATTAATATGAACAATGATTTTCTAAAATCAGCTTTACAAAACAATTCTACTCATACTACTACATAATTTGCGTGCCAGTTATCATTTGATTAAATTTTTTTATTTAATATTTTACCATCCAACACAAGTCCCACCACCAGTATGTTCCCACCACCAAAGACACTCATTTCCCACTGCCCCCCCCCCCCATCCCCATGCCTGCTCCCTCAGCTGGCAACGATTATATTGACCATTGCAGCCCATATATGGCAACGGTATTGATAAGGTCATGACTTCTTTTTTCTGGTTTGTTATAGGCTAATCTGGTCTAATTCTGTTCTTGCTTTGACCATCTGAATATCTAGAACATGGTTGGTTTCTACTAGTTTGCAGCAGGCCCACGCCACATGGAGAGCCCGTAGCAGCTCTGCCCCGTGTATCTGTGTCTCTGGATCATGGCTGTCAGCCTGGGAACAGTTCGTGGGCGGGTTCACTGGGCCTTTCAGATTGGACAGAGGTGGGGGGAAATTGATTAAATTTTTTAGAACTTATTATTTGCCTTTTCTTTTTCAGTGACCCTAAACATCAACCGAAAGCTCTCATTTTTGGCCATATCAAGTGGCTTGCTGCTGGAAAGCACCATGGTATACTTCTTCCAGAGGATGGAGTGGGGTACTGGAAGTGACTGTGCCTTCTATAAATCTCAAGACTTTTGAAGAAGTAGAAAAATATCTTTGTGTTCATGTATTCAGGCAAAGAAATTTCTCCGAGTGGGCAGATTCTTTATAAAATAAATACCTTCACATGATTCATTCCCTAACATCATATTACTTCCAACACAGGTCCACTTCCCCCTCAAGGGTATTAGTGCAGGTCTCCCAGAGTCCTTCAGTTCTTTTGTCATACTCAGTGGCTTCAATCTGTAGTTGGTTATTTTGTTTGTTTTTGGTTTGGGGGTTTGGGATTTTGGGTCTTCAGGAGGTTTTTTTGTTTGCTTTCTGGTTTACAGTCCTACTCATAATTTATCTCACACCTCCACTGCAACTATTTAAATAGCAGATTTGAAATTTGTTTCACTGATCACTGTCTCCTGCTTTTTTTTCAACCATTTTATTCCCTCATTTTACCTTCCTTTCTTTGGTTTCCCTTTTTTTTCCACCTCTAGTAGCTTGGCCTCAAACTTTCCTTAACTTCTAACCTACTAGATGCCTGTCTTCTAACATACCTGGAGCCTACAGGCAGCTATTGAGTTTTTCTCCATTACTCCCTTGAAACCTGTCAGCTTTCTGCTCTTTTATCAGGGATACTTTTTGTCTAATCTTCCCACCTGTATTCTCTGTACAGAAAACCTGATCTTTCCCCTTTAAGTTTCATCAGTAAATGCTCGAGATGAGAGCCTTCTACTGAGACTATATCACCTATACAGCAGAGCCTGGCAAGCTACCCGTGTTTTATTTACTTGTTATGCCAAAAACTAGTAACAATTATGGACCTCAGTTCCATGACCTGAAGAATGGATTGGGGCTCCTCCTGTCCCTGGAGCAAGCAGATGCCCTTAGGTTACACTTGCTTGTGACAGGACTTAGGGAGATGTTACTAGTGCCCACTCAAGCAAATCATTGAACAATGGGAAGACAGTGACAGTGATAGTATCTTAAATTTTAATTCAGTATACCTAAAATTGTCATTTCAGCATATAGTCCTATTAAAATTTTCATGATTCATTTCCTATTGATTTATCCGAGATCTTTTGTTTTTTTGGGTTTTTTTTTTTTTTTGTTTTTTTTTGGGTCACACCCAGCAATGCTTAGGGGTTTCTCCTGGCTCTGCACTCAGGAATTACTCCTGGCGGTGCTTGGGACCATATGGGATGCCGGGATCGAACCCAGGCCAGCACAGTCCGGCCGCATGCAAGGCAAACGCCCTACCCACTGGGCTATCGCTCCGGCCCCTTTATCTGAGATCTTTGAAACTGAGGGTGCACTTTAAGTTTACAGTACATTCAATTTGAAGGATAAATTTTACCTGAAATATATGATCTGTCATTCATAGAATATATAGTTAAAAATTAGATTCACATTTTCTATATGTTCCATATGAATTTTTCCACTCACTGAATTAAGTGCCAGGTTTCAAACTTAAACCAAGAATTCAGTACCATCATCACATCTGCTAATCCAACATGACCGGAGGTGCTGGTGGCTCCCTGGTATGTCTTTCTGTGTTTTCCATTCCCTACTGTATAGCTTCCTTCCTGGGGCCATTTCTAACCTTTGAATGCCACAGGTAGATTTCTGGATCACACCCATTTCTCCTGGCAGCCTGTTTTAGAATGAGGCTGACTTTCGAAGGTTGGCCTTGAGCTTGAGGGCCTGTAGGTGGTGAGGAAAGGACAGAGGCTGGAGCTGGAGCCTTGACTGATCTCACATGTGTAAGAGACTTCTTATAGATGGCCCCACTAAATCTTCATATTCAGCTGCCCTTTCCTTTCCAGATCTTCAGAGAAGCGGCCCTTTACTATCTTCTCTTCTCCAGTGGGTCTTCTCTGCACTCTTTCTTCCACAATTGAAAAGCTGTTTCTCTCTGTAAAATATCACTTCTGAGTCTCCTAATCTGCATGCCTAAAACTCACAACGCAGTGGTCAGGTCCTTCTCCTCCAGCTCTGCTCTGGAGCACTCCTCTCCTGTTTGTTTGTTTGTTTGTTTGTTCTTGTTTGTTTGTTGCAGGGTAGGTGTGCTAAAGATCCGTTCCTTTTTGTGCAGTCCTCAGCATTTTCAGTCTTTCCCAGTGCTCTGTCCTTAGCCTTCTTTTTCTTGTTACATGTACACTTTTGGTTTTGGCAAATCCACGCTTGTGCCAGTCTCGCAGCACATATCCCTTCCAGATCAAATGCCTCCGCTGCCCTCCCCTCTGCTGACCCTTAGTGATCTTCACTGTCTCCCATATACCAGTTTCTTAAAATGCAGGAGGTCAGAAAAATAATTGGCAACCATAACATGTTTTTGAATACATAACAACCAGGCATTCAGAGCCAACTGTGTAATGATTCCAAGGTGTTTCTGGGAGCACTCATTTATATTACATTTCTTGGGCAAAAATGAGTCATGAGCAGAAAAAGTTTAAGAAGCTTATTTTAGATGATATAAGCATGACCCTGCTTCATCTCTGAAATTGGGCTCATACTAGCCTCTAGCCAACGAAACAGAATTCTTTCCTCTTTTTTTACCAAACATGCCCCTCCCCATCTTGTTACTCTGACCTTAGCTCTCAGCCTTCTACATCTCCTTCCTAAAAGCTTATATATCAGCCCGCACCCAGTCTTCCACCCCATGAAGCCACATAATCTTCATAAAGTGCCACTTTTGGTGTCTTTCCACCTTTCATCATTTCTCATTGCTGACAGGGGTTTCTAAGTTTTTTGTTTTTTTTTTTTTTTGCTTTTTTGGGTCACACCTGGCGGCGCTCCAGGGTTATTCCTAGCTCTGTACTCAGAAAATACTCCTGGTGGTGCTTGGGGGATCGTATAGGATGTCGGGAATCAAACCCAGGTTGACCGCATGCAAGGCAAACACCCAACCCGCTGTGCTATTGCTCCAGCCCCCGTTTCTAGTTTCTTTGTGAGTACTATCCTTTAGCTGTGGCTAAGATTTAGTGTGGTCATCTATAATTTGGTCCTACCTATCCACAGGCATGTTCCTGTCTATAATTCTGACTAGAGTTTTTTCTTCATACCCAGGTATTAAAATACCTGAGTATTTTAATCTCTGAGTATCCCCTTGTCTTCCTTAGCAACCACAGTCTCTTTGCTTCTCTGTAAAATGAACTTTCCAAAACTTTACATCTGTGGTGCTTGCTCTTCCCACTGATCTCCCAGTTCCAGTTTAGCACCACAGCAGTTATGTCCAGAAGCTTCTCAGACCAGCCCAGTACCAAATTCTTGTCAGGTTGTCCATTATCATTTCTGGTTAGATAAAGAAGGTCATCTGCCATTAATAGACTTTTGAAATTGATTATCCTCTTGATGTTACCTCCTGTTTTTCACACTGTATCTTATATATCGTGATGTTACCTCTTGGTATATTACCTCATGTTTTTTACTGTCTTACATATCATCAGTTTTATGACTGATAAACCCCCCAACTGGGCTAAAAGTTTGCGCCAGATAATAGCATCTGGAAACAACCAAATGTCTAAGAATAGATGACTATACACATGCACATAGTGGAATACTGCTCTTAAGATAAAGTCATGCAAGTTGCTGCTACTTGAAGCGACCTGGAGAATATCTTGATGAAGGAAATTTGTCAAAGGAAGAAAGACTGACAAAGAATGATCTGTCTGGGGATAGGACAGGTAGGGGGACAGCATCTGTGGTAGAGGAAGTGTTCAAATGGGAAGAGGAGGTGATACTGGACGGTGGGAAAGTGTTATAGATGAAACACTTATCAGTAACAGTACTATAAACCTCAGTGCTAAAACAGATCCTAATGTTTCTGGATACAGCTAAACAATACTTGCAAGCTTCACAGTACTGAAATTTCAATAGGAACATACCGAATTATATGAGAAAGTAACATAGAAGCCAGCTAAATGCTGAAGGAAAAAGGGAAGATAGTAACACAGTAGGCTCAGCTAGCAACAAACAGCTTAGTAAACCCTCAGACAACGACTTAACCCCTGGGTGAGATATAACCATTTTCACAAATTTAATGAACTATTTTTGATAATTTCATTGATTAATTGTGGGTTCTACGATTTGAGGCTCTTTGTATTCCTGAAGCAAGCAGATGCCATTGGACTACACTAGAACATGATAGGGTCAAATGGAAACATTACTGGTGCCCGCTCGAGCAAATCAACGAATAATGGGATGTCAAGTGATCAAGTGATTTAGTTGTAACAAGCAACATGATAAATTACTAATGCCTGCTAAAGGGGCAGACTTGGGGTGTGGTTGGTAAAATGGGGACAGTGGTGGAAGGAAGGTCCCTGGTGGTGGTACATTGGAAGCCCATCACAACTATTATGAACAACCTTGAAAACCACAGTGTTTAAATAAAGTATTGTTTTTCTAAAAGTGCCTTCAGAAGCAGGCTGGTGGACAAGAAGCAAATGGGGGGTGGGGGGGCAATGGTGAAGGGAAATAGACACTGGAGAAGGGATTGGTATTGAAACACTGATACCTGAAGCCTAACAATTTCAGGTGACTAAATTAAAAAAAAAATAGTTTCCTGCCAGGAAAAAAACATGCCTATGAAAATTCTGTCTCCCATAGTTCAAAGACTTTCCTAATAAGTTTGCTGACTTGATTTTCAGCAGAATTCTACTTATTTCTATCATTATTCAAAGTTTTTAACATTTTATTATACCACCGTGAGATATACAATTACAACGTTGTTTACGCTTGGGGGTTTCGGTCACACAGTGTTCCAGCACCCTGCCCTCCACCAGTGCCCCTCAGCCACCACCCATGTCCCCAATTCCCTCCCACCTCCCACATCCTGCCTAAATGGCAGGTTCTTTATCTCCTCTCTCTCTCCTCCTCTCTCTCTCTCTCCTCCCTCTCCCAGCACCCATTCATGATTAAAACCCTCCAGAAAATGGGAATTGAAGGAAGCTTCCTCAAGATAGTCAAAGCCATCTACCAAAAGTCCACAGCGAGTATCATTCTCAATGGGGAAAAATTGAAAGCCTTCCCCTTAAGATCAGGAACACGACAAGGTTGCCCTCTCTCACCTCTTTTATTCAATATAGTACTGGAGGTACTCGCCATAGCAATCAGAGAAGAAAAGGAGTTAAGGGCACCCAGATAGGCAAGGAAGAAATCAAGCTATCATTATTTGCAGATGACATGATATTATACCTAGAGAACCCTAAACTCTCGACCCAAAAACTCTTAGAAACAATAGATATGTATAGTAGAGTGGCAGGGTACAAAATCAATCCCCAAAAGTCGGTGGCTTTCCTATACACAAATAACGAAAGAGAAGAAAGGGATATTAAGAAATCGATTCCATTCACAATTGTGCCACAGAAAATCAAATACCTAGGAATCAGCTTAACCAAGTGTGTAAAGGACCTATACAAAGAGAACTACAAGACACTGCTTCAAGAAATAAAAGAGGACACGAGGAAATGGAAACACATTCCCTGCTCATGGATGGGGAGAATTAACATTGTCAAGATGGTAATACTCATTATTCAAAGTTTTATTCTTTAAACTATCTTAGGTATGACTTGCTGCATCCAAAAGTCTCAACATAAATCAAAGTACAAGCTCCATGTTGCTGTTCTGTTGAATAAATGAAGCAAAGATTTAGATGCTCCTTAAAAAAAAAAAAAGCTATGGTGGGGCCAGAGAAGTAGTACAGTAAGTAGGATGTTTGGCTTGCACACAGATGACCTGGGTTCAATCCGCAGCATCCCATACGACCCTTAGCACTGTCAGGAGTAATTCCTGAGCCAGGGGAATCCCTGAACATCGCTGGCTATGACCCAAAAAGCAAAAATAGATAGATGATAGATGGATGGATGGATGGGTGGGTGGGTGGGTGGGTGGATGGATGGATGGATGGATGGATGGATGGGTGGGTGGGATGGATGGATGGATGGATGGATGGATGGATGGATGGATGGATGGATGGATGGATGGATGGATAGATAGATAGATAGATAGATAGATAGATAGATAGATAGATAGATAGATAGATAGATAGATAGATAGATAGAGAGAGAGAGACGACAGACAGACAGACAGACAGACAGACAGACAGACAGACAGATAGATAGATAGATAGATAAAAATAAAATTGGCTGGTCCAAAATACCTAAAACCACAAAAATATTTTTACAGAGATGACTTGTGGCTAAAGTTATTAAACAAGCATTACTTCCCCAATTTCTACCCATTTCATTCCTTTTCATTCTACCCATTTTATTCCTTTTTATTTGTAATTAGTAGTAGATGCTGGAACCACAATAGTACTGGAACAATAGTACAGTGGACAGTGCACTTGCCTTGCCCACAGCTTACCTGGGTGCAATCTCCAGCACAACCTGTCAAGGTGTCCAGAACCCTGCCAGGAGTAATCTCAGCATAGAGCCAGGAGAAAGCCCTCCCACCACCAAAAAAAAAAAAAATTAACAAAAGGAAAAAAATTAAAGTGAAAAATTTAGGTGAGGTCTTAAAAGGCTGGAGTGTACCCTTTGCCAGCAGAAGGCCGTATCTCGATTCCTGACGTGCATGCCCCCAATATCATCAGAAGCAAACTCTAGGTCCTGAGATGGGAGTAACCCCTGAGAACTAACACGTGTGGGACTTGTGCTGAGGCCAGGTGAGAAAGGTCCACTTGAGACATGGGTGAGAGTTTTCCTGGGTGCTTTGATCTTGAGAAAACTTTAAAATTATGTTAAAGGTGAGACAAGATGTCGGCAGCAAAGCAGCAAGCACCGGAGCTGGCAGAGAAACAGCAATTCTCAGAACTCTGAACAGCTGATGGAGCCACAACATTTCTGCGTGATTGAATGTGGGTGCCCCATGGATAGTCTGTTTCAGGGAGAGCACCATTAAATTAAACCGGTCTCTGCAGAGTGCCAGTACAGACTTGTGAGGATGGAGGCAATGCAACCACCAGCAGGTGGAGTCTCCACAGCTCTCGGCTGTATGGGTGGCAGCAGAGTTTCAGTGTGTCTTCTTAACAGGGCTCTTCTGGTCCAACTCGGCACCACTGTGGAGCGTGGATGTTGAGGTTTGGAGTTGAGAAAGCTCTCTGGGTTCCCACCATGGGCACCCAGTGATTCACCATAGGACCAGACAGGTGTGCCCGCCACTATTTTCTCTCTGGACCAGCTTGCACCACCCACCCATACTATTTTTTTTTCTTTTTGGGTCACACCCTGCAATGCTCATGGGTTACTCCTGGCTCTGCACTCAGGAATCACTCCTGGCGGTGCTCAGGGGACCATATGGGATGCCGGGGATCGAACCCGGGCCGGCACAGGCCAGCCGCGTGCAAGGCAAACGCCCTACCCGCTGGGCTATCGCCCCCGGCCCTTGCCCACCCATACTATTAAGGAAAACCTCCCTGAACACCAACTATCTGGAGATGAAGGATGAGGCGTGTGACCCCTGGCCAGTTTCTGCTGCAACTCCAGCCCACTCAGAGTACACAAGCCATGAAAGGGAGGAGCCCCAGTCCCTGCCCAGGCTGCTGCTGGCACTCAGGGAGCACCTGTGCCACCAGCTGGTCAATCTTGACTGCAGGGCAAGTGCACCAGCAGCTTGTGAGTGCCCACAGGCTTCCTGATAACCCATACCTCCCCAAATCACTGCTGTGCCTCTGGCAGGACTGCAATAACTCAGGACCAAGATTCCTGAGAAAGTAAACTACCAAAAGTTAGGTATGTGGGAGCCACACCAACAAACTGCCTCCAGCTCAGCCATACAAACTCACTTATCAGATGTGCTTCAGAGATCCATAAATAAGTCTCAAAAGAGGTCAGAAGCCAAGTTAAAAGTTCTTTCACCAGCCATGATAGAAGACTCAAAAAAAAAAATCTTGAGAGAGATCAACATGATGCAAAGATGCTCCTGCCCACCACCTCCCAAATGGAGCCCAGACAGCCAAAAACCTCCACACTCCATAATCACCACCATGCTCTTAGCCAGACTCCACTGCTAGTGATGAGTCTCATCCAGAAAGTAATCTGTTGAAAAACTCAGGTATGCGAATTTGTTACTGAAATCTCTAGGCTTTCACAGTCAGGGATGGGCTACCTCCCCCCATCTCCATGCACTTCTGGAATCCACGGCAGTCATGCAAACACCCCAAAAGCCACCCAGTTAAAATTTTAACTCCAGCTGTATCACCTCATTACAATTTTTAATTTCTTGGAGCATGTGGCCACAGAAAATGATAAAGCTGGGTAGCACACCAGATTGAATGTGATGTAATCTAGAAGGTATCCAGACTCAAATGATAAAATATCAACACAGAAGACTTAAACCTCTAACATCCTAGTAATCTCTTATATAAGTGGCTTATTAACTTTGTGGTGTGATACACAATCTTCTACCAACTTTCTTCTGAGGACACGTTTTGACCAAATTATAATAAGCACCCCGCGCTCTTCCCACCAGGTGCGTTCCCGCGGCGGGCAGCCCCCGAGCCACTCCGCTCCAGGAGAAAGGGCTCCAGCTTTGAGGAGGGGACCAAGCCCCACCCAGCTTCCTCGGACCTTCCACTGCACTACCCCCACCCCGACTCCCTGACTCCGGAACCACACACCGACACCCCAAAATTCAAAACTACACGGATGCTAGCCCGTCCTGCGCAAGTATTGTCTATCTACCTGAGATACCACAGAGCATTGGCCCCTACAATCTTTGCTATACGTCCCTAGCTGCAAAGTAATTCAGGCACCTACTAACTCTATTGACTAGTCACCCAGAACACACATTTTCAACCTACGATAGTCATTATGGTAAAGCAGCGCAGAAGTCCTTCAAGCTCTACGATTGAAGTCACTAATACAGATGAGTCAAGCAAAAACGATGAGCTATATAACCTCTCTCTAAAGGAATTTTGGAAGCAACTGTTAAAGATGCACAATGAAATAAAAGAAACAATGGAATACAAAGTCAAGAAAATACAGGAGGACATGAGAGCAGAATTGAGTAAATTTCAGACCAAAGTACAAGCAGAAATGACAGATATTAAAAATGAGGTAAGTGAACTGAAAAACACAGGAGAAGGCCTCCAAAGCAGAGTAACAGCTACTGACGAAAGAATTAATGATCTCGAAGACGAGGTTCAGAGATTCTGTAGACAACACCAGAAGATGGAAAAAAGACTCACAATCAATGAACAGACAACCAGAGAAAATCGGGATGAAGCCAAAAGGAACAACATATGCATCATTGGGGTCCCAGAAGGACAAGAAGAAAACCCTGATGAAGAAGAAACTGTCAAAGCCATCATCGCTGACAAGTTCCTGAACTGAAGAAAGCATGCTCCCAGATACAGGAGGTCCGAAGGATACCAGATAAAAGAAACCCCAATAAGAATACTCCAAGACACATCCTTATTAAAATGATAAAAATGATAGAGATAGAATACTGAAAGCAGCAAGGTCAAAGAAGGAAATCACATACAAAGGAGCATCCCTGAGATTTACAGCAGACTTCTCAGATGAAACACTCCAAGCCCAAAAACAATGTTGAGATATTGTGAAAAGACTCAATGAACTTCAGGTCTCACCAAGAATTCTTTTTTTTTTCCTGGAATTAACATTTATTTAATGAAATTCTACCTCACAAAATGCCACTTGCATTACTCAGATGTTCAGTCAATGAAATTACTGAATTAATGGGGAAAAATTACCTTAAGATTAGGTCACATGTATTCAGGAAACTGGAAGTAGTTACATAATACAGCAGTCATGTAATAATGCATTGAATAATATTATACTCTAAAGTGTAATGAGTATTCAGCGAATAGTCTTGCTTTCTGAGTTCAGCTTTTATGCTTATTCTTTTTTTTCACATTGATAGACTAGAATTTTATTCATTTCTGTCTACCATATGACTTGCATGACTTTTATTTATTACAAAATTCTTTTTTTTTCAATGTGGTCATCTTTGTTTTTATTTTTTTATTTTTTTATTTTTTATTTTACATTTACAAAGATATACAATTAAAAAGTTCATATTTGGGTTTTGGTCATACAGTGTTCCAGCACCCATCCCGCCACCAGTGCCCATCTCCCACCACCAACGTCCCTGGTTCCCTCCCCTCTCCCCAGCCCTCCGCCATGGCAGGTTCTTTATTTCTTTCCATTTCTCTCTCTTTCTCTTTTCGGTTCGCCTCCAGACTATGGATTACAGAACATACATTAAAGGGTTGTCATGTGTATCTTTTTTTGCCTCTATTTAATGCTCAGTTCTAGGTTGGCATTAGTACCCTCGACAATTGTTAGCACACTGTTCCATTTTCTCTCTTACCTAGCCTCTGACTCCCACACGTTTGTGATAATTTCCACCTTTGACAAGGCCTCCTGATATACGTTTCACTTGACCTTGGATATTGGTATCATAATATGTACATATATATTTATGTTATGCAGATAAATGCAGTCATTCTGTGTCTGTCTCTCTCCTTCTGGCTAATTTTGCTCAACATAATCTTCTCCATGTCCATCCATTTATAGGCAAATTTTATAACTTCATTTTTCCTAATAGCTGCATAGTATTCCATTGTGTAGATGTACCAAAGCTTCTTTATCCAGTCATCGGTTTTCGGGCACTCTGGTTGCTTCCAGATTCTGGCTATTGTGAATAATGCTGCTATGAACATAAAAGTAGGGATGGTGTTTCCGCTGCGTATTTTTGGTTTCCCAGGAGTGGTATGGCTGGGTCAAATGGGAGTTCAATTTCTAGTCTTTGGAGGAATGTCCATATTGTTTTCCAGTAAGGCTGTACCAGCCAGCATTCCCACCAACAATGGATGAGTGTCCCCTTTTCCCCACATCCACGCCAGCACTTATTGTTCTTGCTCTTTTGAATATGTGCCAGTCTCTGTGGTGTAAAGGATCTCATTGTTGTTTTGATTTGTATCTCTCTGATGATTAGTGATGTTGAGCATTTTTTCATATGTTTTTTGGCCATTCGAATTTCTTCCTTGCTGAAGTTTCTGTTCATTTCTTCTCCCCATTTTTGGATGGGGTTATTTGTTTTCTTCCTGTAAAGTTCTACAAGTGCCTGATATATCCTGGATATTAACCCCTTATCAGATGGGTATTGGGTGAATATTCTTTCCCATTCTGTGGACTGCTTTTGATTCTTAGTCACTGTTTCTTTTGAGGTGCAGAAACTTTTTTAGTTTCATGTAGTCCTATATGTTTATCTTTTCTTCTAGTTGCTTTGTTAGTGATGTTTCACCTTTGAAGATGCCTTTAGCTTCAATGTCGTGGAGGGTTTTTCCTATATTTTCTTCAATGTACTTTATGGATTCAAGTCTGATATTCAGATCTCTAATTCATTTTGATCTGATTTTTGTGCATGGTGTTAGACACAGGTCCAAATTCATTTTTTTACATGTCGCTGCCCAGTTTTCCCAACACCACTTGTTGAAGAGGCTTTCCTTACTCCATTTTAGACTCGTTGCACCTTTATCGAAGATTAAGTGATCATGTGTTTGAGGTTGGGTGTCAGGATACTCAATTCTATTCCATAGGTCCACAGGTCTGTTTTTATTCCAATACCATGCTGGTTTAATTACTACTGCCTTGTAGTACAGTTTGAAGTTGGGAAAGGTGATGCCTCCCATCTTCTTTTTTCCCGAGGATTGCTTTAGCTATCCTTGGGGGTTTATTGTTCCATACAAATTTCAGGAGTATTTGGTCAATTTCTTTGAAGAATGTCATGGGTATCTTTATAGGGACTGCATTGAATCTGTACAGAGCTCTAAGGAGTATTACCATTTTGACAATGTTGATTCTCCCCATCCATGAGCAGGGAATATGTTTCCATTTCCTTGTGTCCTCTTTTATCTCTAGGAGCAGTGTCTTGTAGTTTTTTTGTACAGGTTCTTTACACACTTGGGTAGGTTGATTCCTAGGTATTTGATTTTCTGTGGCACAATTGTGAATGGAATTGTTTCCTTAATATCCCTTTCTTCTCTTTCGTTATTTGTATATAGGAAAGCCACCGACTTTTGGGTGTTGATTTTGTATCCTGCCACTCTACTATATGCATCTATTGTTTCTAGGAGTTTTTTGGTAGAGAGTTTAGGGTTCTTTACGTATAATATCATGTCATCTGCAAATAATCATAGCTTGACTTCTTCCTTGCTTATCTGGATGCCCTTGATGTCCTTTTCTTCTCTGATTGCTATGGCAAGTACTCTCACCAAGAATTCTTTACCCAGCTAGACTTACTTTCAGATGTGATGGAAAGATACACAACTTCATTAATAAACAACAACTCAGGAAATTCATGGACTCAAAACCAACTTTAAAAGAAGGATTGAAGGGTCTATTGTAAAATAAGACAACCCAAAAATCACAACAAGTTTAAACAGAAAGATGGCACAAAATCCAATGACAATAATATCTCTCAATGTCAACGGTCTAAATGCACCAATTCAGAGACACAGGGTGACAAAATGGATTAAAAAAACTGAATCCAACATTCTGCTGCCTACAAGAAACACATCTGAATAGCCAGAGCAAACACAGACTCAAAGTCAAAGGCTGGAAGACCATTCTCCGCGCAAACAACCCCTCCAAAAAGGCGTGTGTATGGTATGGGTGTGGCCATACTCATATCTGACAACATAGATTTCAGGCTTAAAAAGGTTAAAAAGGGACAATAAAGGCCATTTCTTAATAATTAAGGGGTATGAATATCAGGAAGAAATCACACTACTAAACATATATGCGCCGAAACGAGGGGCCAGCAAAATACTTAAAATGACTATTCATAGACCTCAAAGAAGACATTAACAGTAGCACAATAATAGTCGGAGACTTCAACACTGCCTTATCGACTATGGATAGATCGACGAGGCTGAAACTCACCAGGGAAATACTGGACCTGAAGGAAGAAATGGAAGAAAGAGAGCTGGTTGATATATACAGGGCTTTCATCCCAAAAAAAGCTGAATACACATTTTTTTCCAGAGCACATGGAACATACTCCAAGATAGACCATATACTGAGCCACAAAGCATACCTCAACAAAATAAAAAAGATTGAAATTGTGTCGACTATTTTTCAGTTCACGATGCACTGAAAATAGTAGTTAACCATACACAGAAGCAGGGAGCTAAACCAAACATCTGGAAACTAAACAACTCACTGCTGAACAACAAATGGGTCATAGAAGAAATCAAACAGGAAATCCAAAGATTCCTAGAAACAAATGACAATGG
>JAJIBD010006264.1:40000-110510 GCA_021461705.1 Cryptotis parvus | reverse complement strand
CAGGAAATCAGTAATAGGCTATTGTATTTTATTGTT
The DNA here is from genome assembly GCA_021461705.1 of Cryptotis parvus. Classification (NCBI taxonomy): domain Eukaryota; kingdom Metazoa; phylum Chordata; class Mammalia; order Eulipotyphla; family Soricidae; genus Cryptotis; species Cryptotis parvus. The sequence goes on along the minus strand of JAJIBD010006264.1, from coordinate 110,474 downwards.
TTCAAAGTAACTATCAGTTACAGATTCACTGAAAATTAAGCAGGAAGCAGAAAAAACTTGGAAAGTGAAAAACTTATTCATAGTAACCTAGTAATATAATGCTCTGCTTAAACTAAGCCATTTTTTGCTAATTTTAAGCATCTTAGAAGACATTTCAAATGTCATTTTTGGAAATTATCCTCTAATACAAACAACATACTTGATGTAAACTGTCAAAAAACTAGGTGACTAGTTTTCTGATTCAAATAAAATTTCTCCTGTGAAATGTGCTATCTTCTACTCTAGACAATGATATATTATATCTACTAACACTTCATCAAAGTGATGAAGCAAGTGCTGTTATAATTTTAAATTTAAAAGGAAATATTTAACTTGTCAACAGAATTTTTAAAAACATATCAAAGTAGTTGTTTTAAAAAAACTAAAATTTTATTCCAAACCAAAGTGGCTCAATACAAAATGCATGTTAAAAATATAGCTTCATTGAATAATTTGTCAAAGGCAAAGAGACATATGAAAGCATTATTTAAATTAGAACTGGCATTACAAAGATTAACATTAACTAAAGGAAATCAATGGAATATGGGAACAGATCTTTTATACTGAATTAAACACTAAGAGGTGTTTATTAAAATAAAGTCTAGTTACATCTCTAGTTCAAGAACAAAGAACAGAAGCCGGAGCAATAGTACAGCGGATAGGGCATTTGCCTTGCATGCAGCCAACCCATGTTCAATGTCCAACATCCTATATGGTCTCCTGAGCATGCCAGGAGTAAATCCTGAGTGTAGAGCCTGGAGTAACCCCTAAGAATTGCCAGGTTGTGACCCCCAAAAAAAAACAGAGAAGAGGTTATTTTCTCTGAAAAATTTTGGCCAAAATACAAATTAATATAATCTAACTAGTAAACAATGTTTTTGAGCTTGATTTCTGCGACTGAAAGGGAAACTATTTGATTGCATCAAAATTAATTTCCATGTTTAAAATATAGTGATGGGGCCGGAATGATAGCACAGCAGGTAGGGCATTTGCTTTCACGCGCCAACCCGGTTTGATCCCCAGCATCCCATATGGTCCCCCGAGCACCACCAGGAGTAATTCCTGAGCGAAGAGCCAGGAGTAACTCCAGAGAGTCGCCGGTGTGACCCAAAAAGAAAAAACAAACAAACAAATAAATAAATAAATAAAATACAGTGATAATTTCACATTATTTCCAAGTAATTCAAAGGTTTCCCTAAGATGCAGAAGTCTATTTCTATTCCCAGTTGCTAAAGCCAAATAGGAGTCCTGAATTCAAATTACGCATTTACAGGATCATTTATATATTACACTTGGAGTTTATTTAATTATGGGAGAAACAGACTAAGTTGTCATTTACCAATGCACATTTTTAAAAAAAAAATTAGTTCAATAGGATAATAAATGTTGGCATATATAAATGTCAAATCAAGTCACGTTTTAAAATTCACCACAAGGTTTGACATTTGTCATGTAACTCTGGAAAATGTTCAAAAACTTTCTACAAGACTTAGTATATCTTTTGTCGTTTGGAAAAAGCAACTTAAGTATCTAAAACATAAAATATCTAAATCAAAAACACACATTACAATAGAGTTACTTTATTATTGGTCTGTTCAAAAGATAACTTAAGATAACTTAGTCTTTTTTCAAATAATGCCTTCTGGTTTTGACATTTAACTAATTCATTTGAAATCAAATAAAACAATATGGAGTATGAAAGGATAAATTTATAATGTGGAATTTTACTGTATTAATTTCTATGGCATTTGGGCCATGCTCAAGACTTACTCCTCTCTCTGTGCTCAAAGATTATTCCTGGCATGGCTCGGGGGACCATATGTGGTGCCAGGGATCAAATCTGAATCTCTGTGAGCAAGGTAAGCACTCTATCAACTATAATATCTCTTGGCACTAATGAGGAATTTTTAATAATATGATTTTAAATTCATATGTTAGGACAACATTAAAGTATCCTTATATACAAAGAGTTCATAACTCCACTCATAAGTGTCATGAATAGGGGCCAGAGCGATAGTCCAGTGGGTAGGGCATTTGCCTTGCACAAGGATGGCCCATGCCGGTCCGGGTTCGATCCCTGGCATCTCATATGGTCCCCCGAGCACCGCCAGGGAGTAATTCCTGAGTGCAGAGCCAGGAGAAACCCCTGAGCATTGCCGGCTGTGACCCAAATAAGGAAAAAAATAAAAAAAAATAAATGTCATGGATAGTTTTAGTATAAAAATGATGAGCACAAAAACTCATAAAAGGATCAATTTTAGTTATTTATTCAAATTTAAAATTTCATTTATTTTAAACTTGCTATAAAAATAAATGTGAAACTTAAGACTTTCTCTAAAACCACCTCTAACTTGAGCCACATCCTCTAATAATTCTTTCCTAACACCATTTTACAGAGCTGTCTCATGGTTCCCCTCTGGCAGGCAATCTGCTACTGCTATTAGAAAATCCATCCTGGCTTTCCTCTGGGTAGGCAGTCTTTGACTAATGGGTACACAAAATGCTTTCCCTTTCAAAAAACTATTTAGCCTGTCTTAAGTCTAAAATTAAGTCAAATTGGTAGTGACAAAGGAATAATAAGAAAGATGGTAGAATATTAGAATGCCAAATACAAGTTCTAGCAGATTTCACAAGTTTCAACATGACAAAGTATAACAAACTAAAAAAATGAAGAATCACTGAATCCTATCCTCATCTCCTTAGTTCAAGTGTTGAAAATCCATTTCTCCTCACAATAAAATGTACAGTGATTAAGAAAACATCTACATTACACAATTTTTTTTTTTTCTTTTTGGGTCACTCCCAGCGATGCTCAGGGGTTACTCCTGGCTCTGCACTCAGGAATTACTCCCAGCAGTGCTCGGGGACCATATGGGATGCCGAGGATCGAACCTGAGTCGGCACCAGGCCGCCGGCCGCATGCAAGGCAAACGCCCCACCCGCTGGGCTATTGCTCCGGCCCCCTACACAAAATTCTTTATGGTAGATGTCTAAGTCCATAATGTATGAAAACTATTGGTTACTACAAAACAAAACATGATTAAAATGAACCAGAATTATGTTTGAATAAAAATTAAATCTTTTAAATCCTTCCAAGAAGAAATTTGTAAAGAAACAAAAAATATGACTTAAGGAGTTATTCAGTATACCACAAACCCTATTAACAGTATTATACTTGTAGGAGATGCTGACAAATAAAATGTTTTAAATACTTCTGAGCATTACATACAGGCAAAAAGATACACATGACATCCCTTTAATGTATGTTCTGTAATCCGCAATCTGGAAGGGAAGGAAAATAGAAAGAGAGAGAAAGGGAACGAAATAAAGAACCTGCCATGGAGGTGGGCTGGGGAGGGGGAGGGAACTGGGGACATTGGTGGTGGGAGATGGGTACTGGTGGAGGGATGGGTGCTGGAACACTGTATGACCAAAACCCAAATATGACCATCTTTGTAATTGTATATCTCACGGTGGTATAATCACTTCACTTGATCACTTGAATCCCGTTATTCATCGATTTGCTCGAGCGGGCGCCAGTAACATTTCCATTGGACCCTATCACATGCCAATGTAGCCCAATGGCATCTGGTTGATTCAGGAATATGAAGAGCCTCAAACCATTCCTTCAGGGTCTTAACAAGGAAGTCTGACCATCTTGTAGGTGGGCGGCCACGTGATCTTTTGACATCCCGTGGGATCCAGTCGGTAACGGCTCTAGTCCAGCGGTTGTCTCCAAATCGCGTTACATGTCCAGCCCATCTGATTTTCGATGCCTTGGCAAACGAGACAGCGTCCCTGATTCTGGAATAGCGACGGAGGTCAGAACTCCGGATTCCTTCACTCACTTGAGTGAGACGTGATATTCCAAGCATAGCTCTTTCGATGCCTCTCTGGGAGACCCGATTAATGCAGGGAGAACGGTGGAGTCGAAGAGATATGCCCGGAGCCGGAGGTTCTTTGTCCTTTTAGCTATTTCTTCAATGCCTTTCAAGGCATTCCATGCCGCTCTCTTCCTCCTGCGCAGCTTCAGGTTTTAGGTCGTTCATCATGTTGACTTCTCGACCTAGGTACACATAACTGCTGCATTCAGAGATGTTTGTTCCATTGAGAGTGAATGGGGCCTCAGGAACTAGTTCATTTCTCATGAACATAGTTTTCTTCAGATTCAGCTGTAGACCTACCTTTCCACATTCTCGGTTAAAGTCAGCCAGCATTTGTGCTGCTTGGCTAATGTTTGGTGTTATTAGAACGATGTTATCAATAAAATACTTATAAAAAGTGTTTTAAGTATTTTCTAGTTTCTTTCAAACTATAAGGAAAGAGATTTTAGCCAAGAGAATATAAATATAAATTAAGATAAGCAAACAGTAAGAGGGCAAATACATTATAAAGATAAATATATTTGAAAAGGATTCAAATCCAGTAGAAACACACAGTAAAGAGGAGAGAAGGAACAAGTGTTCAAAAAGAGTTTTGGCCACACTCTATAGTGCTTGCTGCTTGCTGCTTACTCCTAGCTCTGTGCTTTTCTATTACTCATGGTGGAGCTCAGAGGACAATACGGAGTGCCAGAGATTGAATACAGGCTAGCTGCATACAATACAAGCACCCTGTCCATTATAGTATCTCTCCAGATGTTCAAAGAACTGATTAAGCCATTCAAAAAATAAAATTTCTTTAAAATTACCAAAAAGGTGTAATTAAAGTACACATGGTAAGATTTTTGAATTTAAAAATAGTTTTTGACTTTAACAATTTCATGTAATTTAAGTGTAATTATTGATCACTTCTATTTTAAGGTGATCAATAATTACACTTAAATTACATGAAATTGTTAAAGTCAAAAACGTTTTTTTTAATCCAAAAAAAATCTTACCATGTGTACTTTAATTTACTTTTTTTTAATTTTTCTATTATATATTCTATAAATATTTAATTCCTATATAATAATCCAGTTACAAGATTCAAATATAAAATTTAAACATTGAGATATTTTCTACTTTGGATTTGTTATATCAAAAATAACTATACATCATAAGACTAAAAATCATTCCATACACTATCAATGCTACTGAAATATTAGACCTGCCAATAGAACTAAAATCATAATCTTCTTTTTAGAGTCCAGAGTACTAACCATTACACCATGCAACCCCACATAATCTTCTTTTAAAAGCTTACATAAATCTAGAAAATACCGTAGTTGTTTTTACTGCTAAATCAACCAAAAAGCATTATTCTTTGTGTAGTAATTTGTCTGAGAATGGCTTATGTCCTAATCACTTCTAATGTTGAATAAAAATACCTTTTGAACAGTATCTTCAAAGTGCCTGCTCGTATTTCTTCAGGAACATAAATATTCTTTTTTTAAGCTAGGGTGTTCACATCTGGTGGTGTTTAGGGATCACTCTTAGCAGGATTGAGGGACCATTTGTGAGATCAAACACAGGTTGGCAATTGACCTGTGGCTGCACTATTACTTCAGCTCTGAATATTCTTCTTAATGAATCTCTTCTCAAGTATCTCCATTGTGTGCCAATTATACAATTTGTACAGATAGTGTATTCTTTTCTCTGCAAACACATTCACTAAATTCTTTAAATATGATTTCTATTTTTGCCTTTTTAACAGTTAATCAGAGGCGCCAAAGAAATAATATAGTGATTAGGGCACTTCCCTTGTATGTAGTTGACATGGATTCTATCCCAGGCACCCCATATACCCTGCCATCACCATCACTATCACCACCCATCATTATTATAATAATGTCATTGATATATCATGAATAATATTGATATATAATGAATATATGTGAAATTGATACATATATTTGATAAAGTTGATATATATAATTGATATATCATGAATAATAAATATAGTGGTTAGGGCACTTGCCTTGTATGCAGTTGACATGGATTCTATCCCAGCCACCCCATATACCCATCATCACCATCACCACCAATTCTGACAGCAGTGATCCTTGAGCACAGAGCCAGAAGTAATAAGTCCTAAGAATCACCAGGAATGGCCCAAACTCCTCCTTCCCCCAAAAGGGCTTAATTACAGATTTTTCTGACTTTCCTTATAAATATATTTTAGCCATATGTAAAAAAATAATACTCCTTTGTATTTTACACATTTAAGAGATGAAGGGTTTTATTACAAATTAAATTATTAGCTTTTTAATTACTTCAGTCAATAGAATTGACTGTTTAATTATGCAACAAAATTTGTCATTATATCCAAAATCTTTCAAGTAGATCATTATTTTGACAAGTAGGAATGAAAGCTCCATTTTTTATGGAAAAAATCACACTTTAAATGCTTAAAATAGGGAGGAAAACCAATACAACCATTATTTTATTAAAAATAAACTCAGATATTTTAACACAAATATTTAAGCAAAGATGATAAGGGGCACAGAAATACATTAAACTTAAAAAAGGTAGGTATTAATCTAACCACTAGTAATAAACCCACAGATAAACTTGGACATTATGTAAAATTTTAATTTAGTTCTATTATGAGAACATGGCAGAAAATATGGCAGAACTGTTTAAGAATGTAAGAAGTGCCAAACTAAATGAAGCTAACAAACCAATTTATTGACAATATACTTGTTCTGAAGAACTTTTTGTTATTGTTCTTCATAATATCAAAAAAAATGTATAAAATGTATAAACAAACTTTTAACATGTCTGTAATCCCTGGCTTCACCCTGAATTACCTAGCTAAGATAACTGGTTCTTAAAATGTTTCAAATTCTTTTTGAGTTGTTAACTTTTTTTCAAACATTTCAACCCTAATAAAATTAAGTACTCTCTGTGTGTGTATGTGTGTGTGTTTGTGTGTGTGTGTGTGTGTTGGGGTTATACCTGTCTGTGCTCAGGGCTTACTCTTCACTCTATGCTCACAGATCACTCCTGGTTCTCAGGGGACCTTTGTGGGTGCAAGTGATAGAACCCATTTGGCCACATGCAAGGTGATAGACCTATCTGCTGTACTATCTCTTCATTCCCTTCAGTTTTATTCTTAATGATGCCTATACTCTACTCTCCATTCTAGTAAAAGAAACATGATATCATTCGTTAGATGCTTTATCCATGGTAAGTGTCCTGTGGTGTAATTTGTACTACCTTTTTGCCAATTTATCTTTTATAGTTATTTTAATAATGAAAATTTAATAAATATGGAACTATAATCATGGCTTATAACAATCTCACTCACAGACCTTCCATGTAAAACCACATGATATTTTAAAGATGTGAAAGTATGAGGTAACTGTGAACATCAAAGCCATAAAAAGCAATATTTCTGCAAGTATGTGACTGAAAGTATGATAAATAAAATTTTATTAAATGTAGAAACTATAATCAAAGGTACCAAGGTACTTAAACTCCTGCTTTATAGTATGTATTTTCCACAGTCCACACCTATTTTTTGGATTTTACACATAATTATTCAAAAACATCCTATATCTGCTAGATAGACCATGAATACACATTCATTTTCTTTCAGAAATTATACTATTTATGTACATGTTGGTTTGACACCATGACTTTATATAAAAATAGCTTATATACCCTTCCCCTCCATTTTATAGAGCCTGGTGGTCCCGCCCAGGAGCTGCCCCTGGGGCGACCAGCTATAGCATGCAGTCTCAAACACGGCTGGGGAAGCTGGAACTCCGCTCTCCCCAGGCTCAGCTGACCATGGGGCTCCCAGGAGGACAGATGAGTTTTGGGAGTGAGCCCATCACCTCTGGGGGGGGTCCTGGAAGCAGACTAGCCGCCACCTTCGCTGTCCAGATGCTGACCATGAGGCCCTAAGTCGCGCTGCCGCTTGCAGCCGTGCGGTCCATCAAACTAGTGGAAACAGTTATGTCCTTTAATGTACTGCATTCTACGATGTGTAGGAAAGGTAGGCAGGAGGGAGAGATAGAGAGGAGAGAAAAGAAATACAGAACCTGCCAAGTAGTTGAGGTGTGGGAGGGGGAGGGAAGTGAAGTGGGGACATTGGTGATGGGAGATGGGTTCGGGTGGAGGGATGGGTGTTGGAGCACTGTAGAGCCAGGGCTCTACATGAGCATCTTGCAATTTTATGTCTAAAAGTGGTGTAATAAAATTTGGGAAAATAAATAAATAAAATAAATGTAAAAATAAAAAATAGCTTATACATGCTGATGAAGAATTGGATAATTTATAAATTTATTTAAAATTTCAGGGATTACGCCATCTGGTTCTGGTGATATATTTATTTTTGTCTAGTTTGTTAATTGTTCTAGACCATTCCATACATTTTCACTGTCAATCTAATGCTTATGCTCACCTAAAGTTTTAACTTGGAAACAAGAATTTTACTAATATCTTTCTCATTAAACCCTAATGTAATTGAATAATTTTCCATATTTTAAAAAAAGCATGTCATGTTCCAAAAAAAGCATTATTCTTTCACCATATAGTTTTCTGTTCTCTTTGTAATGTAAATTTTATTTAATAAAACTCATTTCTAAAGTGCTGTTAAAAATATCTGATTTTATCTCAACAATTCATTCCATAAACTTACTTGATCTCAGTTAATGGTTTACTTGTTCAGCAAATATTTGTCTTGAGGGAGGTAAATGGCTCAGCCCCTGGCCAAGTCCAACATAGCTCCTAGGGCTAGCAGACATGGTGGCTGCACCAGCCGGACTTGGAGTGGGGATCAGGGCTCCTCCCCCAATCTCTCCACCTCCATGTCGGCGGGCAAGGCTATTGGCTGCAGCCACCACAACCAGCAAAGCCAGACAAGAGACAGACCAGACCCACAGCTACACCAGCATGTGGCTGCTCTGTGGCTTGCGGCAGGCTTAGATAAAAATGAAGGTTAGGACCAGGTCCTTCCCAGCATCTTTCACATTTATGCATTATAATGATCAATGTAGTTGCAACATACTGATGGGGAATGGGAAATTATAATGTCACACTAGTATTCACTATTGAATATACACATTGAGACTTACATTATAAACCGTAGAATATCTGTAGGACAAGCCACAAAGTGTAAGAGAGAGAGAAATACAGAGATAGAGAAATAGAGAGAGAAAGAAAAAAAGAAAAGGTGCCTGCTATAGGGGCAGGCTGGGGTTGGGTAGGAGGGAGTGTGGGGACATTGGTGGTGGGAATGGGGCAATGGTGGAGGGATGGTTGCTGGAACACTGTATGACAGAGAACCAATTATGAACATCTTTGTGATTGCATATCCCACAGTGGTACAATAAAATTTTTTAAAAAACAACGAATATTTGTCTTCTATGTGGCATGCTCTAGTCTCTTAGTAACATAGTTTTAAACAAAGTACTGTCCTCAAGAAGACACCTTATGGGGCTATAGTGACAGTATGAAGGATAGGGAGTTTGCCTTGCATGCGGCCGACCTGGGCTTGACTCCCCAGCATCCCATATGTTCCTTCTGAGCACCACCAGGAGTAATTCCTGAGTTCAGTGCCAGGAATAACCCCTGAGCATTGCCAGGTGTGACCCAAAAAACAAAACAAATAAAACCTTTATAACAGGAGAAAAGGATAATAAGAAAATACATAATTTAATATATTAACAAGTAGCATAGATAGTTAAAAATATTAATTAAGAAGTGATCAGAAAAAGTGTAGAAAAAGTAGGTGGACTGTAGTCAATGAAAATCTGAGAAATTAACAGCTGGACAAAGATAGCAAATAATAAAAGTATTTGGGAAAGAAGAGGAAGTATTCCAGGTTGAAAAAAAAACGCAAATGAAAAAGATTCTAGGCAGATCTCATTTCTAAAATATAGCAAGAAAGTCAAGATGGCTGAAGAATAGGAAACAAAAATGTTCAAATGGGTTGGAGCAATAGAACATCTGGGAGGGCATTTGCCTTGCACTCAGCAGACCTGAGTTCAATCCTTAGCATCTCATATGGTCCCCCTCAGCACCGACAGAAGTAATTTCTGAGTGCAGAGACACAAGTAACCCCTGAGCATCGACGGGTGTAATCCACCCCCCAAAAAAAAAAACCAAAAATGTTAAAATAATATCTTGTCCAGGCACAGATCATTTAGAGCTATATAAATTTTAATAAAACATAACATTTTTAAGAGAGATGAAATATAATTACACAGTTTTGAGCAAGGATGAAATATAATTTACTACGTAAAAGGCTTCTACTTATTATGAGACTATCGTATAGACAGAGGGAAAGCAAGAAAACAGATTAAAAAGTCATGAAATAAAATAATGTGGTGGAAATAAAAAGGACTTAAACAAATTTGGGTGTATTCCAAGGGAAAGGAAATAGAATATTCCTTATCTTTTCAAAGTATGCTTCCTGAGAAATTTATTTTTTTTGTCTCTTCTAACAAGAGAAATAAAATAAGAAAAATTATTTGAGAATGAGTGAGCAGTTTATTAAACTTAGTTTTGTCTTTTGCCCACTTAAAAACTTAAGAATATCACTTAATGGGCCGGAGCGATAGCCCAGCGGGTAGGGCATTTGCCTTGCATGCGGCCGGCCTGTGCCGGCCTGGGTTCGATCCCCGGCATCCCATATGGTCCCCTGAGCACCGCCAGGAGTAATTCCTGAGTGCAGAGCCAGGAGAAACCCCTGAGCATTGCCGGGTGTGACCCATAAAGCAAAAAAAAAAAAAAAAGAATATCACTTAAATTCTCTGGAATCAATATCTTATCAGTAAAATAAAGACTTTAATACTTTATTTTCTTTACTTATACAATTGTTATGAAGGTCAGTGGAATGTTTGACAAAGTTCTATGATTTTAAGTTATTAAATGAGAGATCAACACCATTTTCATTCTCTTTGTAAAATGCAAAATGATAAAAAAAAGTTCATCATATACTGGAAATTAATAAAACTCTCTAGCTAAAATATTCATAACCTCTTATCCAACCCTAAATAGGCATGGGTCAGTTAACCACAGACCACAGACTTGAATTATATATATTCACATATGTTCAAGAAGGGAGACATTCATGACATCGGCAACTATCGCCCCATCTGCCTGTTGTCTGTCATCTACAAGCTGTTTACACGAGTCATCCTGAACAGGATTAGCAGAACACTAGATGAAGGTCAACCATGCGAGCAAGCAGGTTTCCGGAAAGGATTCAGCACAATCGACCATATCCACACAGTAACCAAGCTCATTGAGGTTTGTAGGGAGTACAAGATGCCGCTCTGTCTCACGTTCATTGATTTACAGAAAGCCTTTGATTCTGTGGAGACTGAAGCAGTCATCGAAGCCCTAGTCAAACAGGGTGTTCAAACCCAATACATCAAGATCCTTCGTGAGCTGTATTACGGATTCACCACCAGGATCTCACCATTCTACAAAGAAGTGATCATTGATGTCAAAAGAGGGGTTCGACAGGGTGATACCATCTCACCAAAACTCTTCAGTGCCACCCTCGAGAACATCATGAGACAATTAGAATGGGAAGGAATGGGAGTGAAGATAGATGGTCGGCAACTACACCACCTCCGCTTCGCTGATGACATCGTTCTAATAACACCAAACATTAGCCAAGCGGCACAAATGCTGGCTGACTTTGACCGAGAATGTGGAAAGGTAGGTCTACAGCTGAATCTGAAGAAAACTATGTTCATGAGAAATGAACTAGTTCCAGAGGCCCCATTCTCTCTCAATGGAACAAACATCTCTGAATGCAGCAGTTATGTATACCTAGGTCGAGAAGTCAACATGATGAATGACCTAAAACCTGAGCTGCGCAGGAGGAAGAGAGCGGCATGGAATGCCTTCAAAGGCATCGAAGAAATAGCTAAAAGGACAAAGAACCTCCGGCTCCGGGCACATCTCTTCCGACTCCACCGTTCTCCCTGCATTAACATACGCCTCAGAGACCTGGGCCCTACGAAAGCAGGATGAGAATGCTATTCGGGTCTCCCAGAGAGGCATCGAAAGAGCTATGCTTGGAATATCACGCCTCACTCAAGTGAGAGAAGGAATCCGGAGTTCTGACCTCCGTCGCTATTCCAGAATCAGGGACGCTGTCTCGTTTGCCAAGGCATCGAAAATCAGATGGGCTGGACATGTAATGCGATTTGGAGACAACCGCTGGACTAGAGCCAGTTACCGACTGGATCCCACGGGATGTCAAAAGATCACGTGGCCGCCCACCTACAAGATGGTCAGACTTCCTTGTTAAGACCCTGAAGGAACGGTTTGAGGCTCTTCATATTTCTGAATCAACCAGATGCCATTGGGCTACATTGGCACGTGATAGGGTCCAATGGAAATGTTACTGGCGCCCGCTCGAGCAAATCGATGAGTAACGGGATTCAAGTGATCAAGTGATATTCACATATGTATACCAATATATATCAGTCTATACTTTATTTATATATACCGTAACTATATATATGTGTGTGTGTGTGTGTGTGTCTGTGTGCGTGTCTGTGTGTGTATATAGAGAGAGATTATATGAATGCACATAATCATGCATGCATATAAAAGTCCTTTTAAGTGATAAATATATCTAGGAAAATCTTGACATTAAGTTTGTTTTTTTTTTGGGGGGGGTCACACCCAGCAATGCTCAGGGGTTTCTCCTCGCTCTGCACTCAGGAATTACTCCTGGTGATGCTCGGGCAACCATATGGGATGCCAGGGATCGAACCCAGGCCAGTACAGGCCAGCCTTGTGCAAGGCAAATGCCCTACTTGCTGGGCTATCACTCCAGCCCCTAAGTTTGTTTTAAGTCATCAAACATCTTATTCTACTTTAAACACTTAAAACTGAACATTGTACACATTAAATTTGGGATAGCCGTGGAAAAGAAGTTCACATAGAACGCCAATAAAAGAACAAAGAGCCAGGAAAATAGCTCAGGGATCAAGGACATATTGTCATTGTATGTACAACCTATGTTGTGTGATTACCTGTTAATCACATGTCCCCTACCATGTTCCACCAGGTTAGCCTCAGCAGACACCAGCATTATTTGGCCCAAGCAGCTTCGCCACATCCTCATGCTTTTACACTGAGCCATCTAACCCCGTTGGTTAAGTATCACTAAGAGTTTGCCATCAGACTTCCTGAGAACTGCCTGAGAGCCTCATTGCCAAAAAAGAAAAAAACTGAAAACCATGACACCTACTAGAGAGGAAGTAGATGTGAGAGTGAGGAGAAACTACAGAGGGGATCATTTTGACAATGCAATGGCATACTACAACTTTGATGATGCGTAAAGAAACTTACACAGGCATATAGAAGTTCATTAAGACATACTTTTGAAATGTTATGCTATGTAAATCAATTGCAAATCAATACAAGTTTATGTAAATAAAATATAATATAAGTATACTAATTTTCACTTGCAAAAATCTTCATTTCTCATCAATTTGTAAACTGAGGTTGCTTATGGTTTTCAGCTAAAAATAAAATTTTAAGACAGATATAAATGACTATAAGTAGCTTTAATAGCTTTTCATTAGTGGACATATTACATATACTCTTATTTATAAAATATATCAACTGCTAGAGCCAGAGCAATAGCACAGCAGGTAGGGTGTTGACTTGCATACAGACAACTCAGGTTCTATCCCTGGTACCCAATATGGTCCCCTGAGCTCTCAAGGAGTGATCCCTGAGCAGAGCAAAGAATAAGCTCTGAGCATTGCTGGGTGTTCCACAGTCCCCAAAACTATACAACTATCTATTACAATGATTCTTAATATTGACTGTGCTTCAGAATCTCCTAAGATGCTTTTTAAAAATCCCAGTGTCTACAGGTGGAGATTTCAATTTTCTAAGTCTGAGATGAAACTCATTATCTCTTTTGAAAAAGAGAGAGAGAGAGAGAGAGAGAGAGAGAGAGAAAGTACCTGCCATAGAGGCGAGGATAGAGTAGGGGAGGGAAACTGGGGACATTGGTCATAGGAAATGTGCACTGGTGGAGGGATGGATGCTGCAACACTATATAACTGAAACCCAATCATAAAAAAACTTTGCAAATGTCAATCTCATGGTCATATAATAATAGAAAAGACCTCTCTCTTTTGGACAACCGAAAAACTAGTCTATGAGATAGTAAGCACCCTAACAATGATAAGGAAACAAAATGTATGTGCCTCTCAAAGTTCTTATAATATAATGGCAGTAATAAAAATTATAACAAGGTGCTAAATTCATATTTGAGGTATATGTCCAGTGCTATGGGAAAATAGAGAAGAAAAAAAACCATATATACTGAGACAAAAAAATGAGATAGGCAGTAGTCAGGAATTGTTTCATGGAAGTAGTGTATTAATTATGAGGTAAAGAGTAACAGGAGAGTACCCCCAATTATATTAGAACTACAATAAATAATCTATTCAAAGGAGTAGAATGAAAAAGGCACTATGGTACTTTTAGAAAATGTAGTGTGCTTTGATAAGAAAATGCGGGTAGAAAAGTAAACAGGAATGCTTTGTTAAAGAAATTATGTACAGCTCAAGTTAAGCAATTTGAAGTTTATTGTATAGAATAGTGATTTTTACATTGCTTTCAATTATTTCATTAAATTGTTTCTTAATTTTTTAATTGTAATTTTATAAGTTACATTTCATATATTTCACAAATACCTGAACAACATGAGCATTCAAAGGCAATCGGACTGCACTTAAAAGAGATTGTAATAAAGCAATCCATTAGTCTGTTTTTTACTGACCTTGAATCAAATTTCTTCTACTATATCTCAGTTTTTAAATAATTGTTATAGATGTCTCACTTTTAAAAATTACTTAAGGTTAGCAAATTTCCTACTAGCTGCTTGTGGATAATGTTATATAACAAAACCAAATATAAAAATGTTTTACTGACTGCATAATTTAGCATTATAATTTATAAAATAAATGTATGCCAATAAAATAGCCAACTTATATAATTTAAAAGATGTCATTTACAGGCATTTCACAATAAGCCTTGTTTGTAGAGCAGACCCGCTCTAGGGAAAAGAATTTTTAGCAGAGAAATGACATCATTAACATTATATTTCAGAAATAACCACTATTATAAAAGGGGTTGAAATGGGGTAGAAGG
Source organism: Cryptotis parvus (assembly GCA_021461705.1). Classification (NCBI taxonomy): domain Eukaryota; kingdom Metazoa; phylum Chordata; class Mammalia; order Eulipotyphla; family Soricidae; genus Cryptotis; species Cryptotis parvus. The sequence continues at coordinate 95,364 of JAJIBD010006264.1, read as the reverse complement.
ACCAGTTAGGTAAAGATTTCGAGATACCAAGCAAGAAAATGTAACAGAATTATAACAAATGAAGACAGAGAAAGAAAATATTTTCAAAAACATTGAAGAAATAAATAGTATTTGATGACCAGTTTGATGTAAGAGCTCTGTTTCAAAAGAGAAAATTCAAGATTCTTACCTTGTTTTGGGACGTGTTATAAAAAAGCATAAGTAAAGGTGCCAACTATTTAATACTTGAAATAGAATGTTTTCTGCACATTTAATCAAAAAGTTCAAATGGAGTACTCATTTTAGTAACAGTTCTGATTTTGGAATTTTCAAACCAATTTACATATACATATATGTCATATATATAACCTATATATTATAGGTTATCTGGATTGGAGTGATATATATATACACAGATTATCTATAATAATAACCTATAATATGACCAAATAACCAGGTTTTTTAAAATTAATCATGTTATTATTCAATGATTCCATAGAACTTTTCTCATTTGTAAGATTTCTATGTATTAGCATTCATGTTATACAGATATCTACCTTATAATTTCTTTAAAAAGTGTTACCTAATGCTATTATTACCTACTGGATATAGTCATTCCAACAAGTATGAAGTGATTCTAAAAGTCTAATAACAACATAAATATAATTTTATCACCTTTTCTATTTTATACATTACCTCTTACTGTCTCCTAATAACTTATTAGATAAGAAGAAATTAGTACACTACAATTGAGAAAAGCAGTACCCAAGGCACATAAATCATTTTCCTATGATTATATGCCTAGCAAATAGCAAAGCTTTAATAAAATACAAATTTTCTGATTCCTAAGCCAGTGCACTTGCTACTATACCATATTTTCAAAGTAACATGTGTTTAAGTTCTGCCACTCGCCATGATTATCCCTTAAATAGGAAACTCTTAATAAACAGAAAGATACTACATATCCTTTTTTCCCTCTTGCATTCACCCATTTTCCTGAATTTTTACATTTAAAAAATTTCCCTAACTGCTTTATATCCTTAGCAATCCAATTATGATATATTCCAAAGACTTTTATATAAAATAATACTTTTGCCTCTGATAAAACTGTACCAATATCACATTCATAAACATAAACAGTTTGAACAATTTTCAGAATCTTAGAATGAAAGAGCAATATGTCTAAGATTAGAGAACTAGGCATGCTTCCCCTACCATGTAGTTCAAATCTGACCAAGAGGATTTTACATTCTTGTCATGACTACAATTAAACCCCTCTCTAATTTGACAAAAATATCAATCATTTTATTTTTTTTTGCATTCTAGCCTACACATATTTTATTTTTTTTATTTTATTTTTTTAATTTTTTTATTTTTAAAATTACAAAGATATACAATTAAAAAGTTCATATTTGGGTTTTGGTCAAACAGTGTTGCAGCACCCATCCCGCCACCAGTGCCCATCTCCCACCACCAACATCCCCGGTCCCTCCCCCTCCCCCAGCCCTGCTCCATGGCAGGTTCTTGATTTCTTTCCATTTCTCTCTCTTTCTCTTTTCCTTCCCCTCCAGACTATGAATTACAGAACATACATTAAAGGGTTGTCATGTGTATCTTTTTGCCTCTATTTAATGCTCAGTTCTAGCCATTTTATATCAAGGACTAGATTACATATAACTGTATCCAAAATTATATTGTCTACAAACTTTACAGGATAAGTCAAAATGAAATCTGCTTTTATCACCTCACTCTTAATAAACTTGATTTTATATAAACTAGTTTTTAATATTTTAATAACTGCAGTTTAATGATTTATAACCCTCCTGGGAAGAGACTCATCAATAACTGAAACTTTCTATACATAATGTATCACTGAAAAAATAATTTTAGTAATTTCAAAAACATCTTTGTTACAATACTAACAAATTAATAATTGCTATAGTTAAAAAATTGCTGTATCTCTATATTCAAACATAAATAAAACTACATATATTGATATTATACCAGTGACCCGCTTGAGCAGAATCATGGGATGTCAAGTGATCAAGCCAATGACACAGTGGCTTTTTATAGCATAAGTTTAAAAACATATTCTCAGGCTCAGGCAACATCTACAAGGGACATAAATATTAAAAGTCACTCTATAAAAATAATAAATTTATACAAACATAATGTGTTTTGTACAGTCTCTTCCAGCAGAAACTCTTTTTGTTTATTCACTATAAGTTCAACTTAAGTTAATGTGTCTCACTAACACAAGCTAATCCGAGTTATCATAAGCATTAAAATTTCCTACAAAAATTAAGTCTATGCCATTTGTTGGTTTGTTTATAGATCCTGGCAGTACTTTATATGGAATTTAAAACAATGTCATCAAATCTTTTCAAAATATTTATTCTAGCTATGTTTTCTCTTAATACTGAGTAAAGCTCTAATCATTTTGTACTGAACATAAAAAATAAGTTTCTCTGGCTGACAAGAAGGAATTAATGATCATGATTCTCTTCTCCAGATTACTGGACTTTATAACATTATCTTACAATTCCTCGTTTTCACCCCCGCCCCCATCATTGTTTGTGCTGTTGATACCAAAGGCGACGCCTGTAATATCTTAAACCAAAATGATGTATTCACAGAGTTCTCTGCACCAGACTCTAAGGATGGTATATCAACAATTTCTACTCCCCAGAGTGCAGTGTTTTGTTGATGTTGTTATCCTTTCTTCTCATCATAAAATAGAGAAATAAAGGCTTCAATACAATTAAACTTACCTTGCAAATTTGGAAATACTCTGAAGTCAGGGTTTCCTGGATCTCCTCTCTGAGAACCCCTGCAGTCACTCCTGGATGCACGGAACTACTTCCAGCCCCACCACTGTTACCGCCACTGCTGCTACCACTGCCAGGGGAGGAGGCAGTTAAGCCATCCAAAACTTTTCGGAAATTAAACTTCTTCATTTTAAAAACTGTTGAGAAAATTCAAAAGAAAAGATTACTTAACACAGAGCAAGTTACTTAATTAGAAGAAGGTAAAAAGTATTTAGTTTTCTATTACTCAAAACAGTAGCCAGTTTCTATTTTACAAACACCGGTTAATAATGACGTAGCGTTGAGGAGAATCTGACTTTGTTTTATCAAATTTTAAATCTAATAAACAGAATTAAAAAATAAAAGCAACAGCATTTTCCCCTATTCCTCAGGCATCAAATTTTCAAGGAGCCCAGCTGTAGCTACGCTTTATCAGCACTGGGGTAAAAATAAAAGGCAGTGTCATCATCGTCATTAGCATTATATCATCATTATTATACAATCAAACCAGAGTCCAATAGACCAAGGCTATCTCTCTGTCAAGGGCGGGCTTTCCTCCTAAAGATTCAGCAGAAGAGATTTTATTTACATAAAAACAATGTGGAGAGGGTGGTATTTATTCTGCCACCACCTTTTGAGCCTTACCCCATGGTTGTCAATGCCACATTCTCTCTCTCTCTCTCTCTCTCTCTCTCTCTCTCTCTCTCTCTCTCTCTGTCTGTCTCTCTCTCTGTCTCTCTCCTCTCCTCTCTCTCTATTTCTCTCTCTCTCTCTATTTCTCTCTCTCTCTCAGTAGGAAAAGAGAGGCGAGAGTGGGAGGTGAGAGCTTTACCCAGTTCCCATTCCCAAAAGCCCGGATCCCAAAGCATTTGCAGGTGACCCACAGCAACAGCAGGCGGGAGGGGCAAGTGGCGACGCCGGCAGCTGCCGCGTCTCCCTCCACCTCCCCTTCCCTCCCCGCGCCTTCAGCCCTCCCCGTCACCACCCCCCCACCCCCAGCCCCGCTCAGCCTGCAGCCGCCGCCGCGCCAGCCTGCCTTTCCGCTGTCCCCGCAGCACGGGCTGCGACTCTTAGAGGACCTGAGGCTGTGGTGGCGACGGCTGCGGCCCGAGTCCAGCCTTAGCTCGCTGAGCGCGTTAAGACGCGGCTCGCATGTTCCCTCTCCGGACCCGGCTCCCTGGAACCGGCTCTCTCCCGGGGCGCACGAACACAAACACCCTCGCACCGACGTTCGCACCGCCAGCCGAAGCGCGGAACAGCACTCTCACACGAGACCTTCCGCGCGCGGGCTTTCACACACCACACACACACACACACACACGCACACACACACACATCTGTAGACAGACACACAGGTGTGAGGACCCCAAAGCTGGAACGGCGGCGACCCACAGGGATGACTGACTACCAACAGGCACCTTCCTCAGCCGCCACTCGCCGCTTGCCAGCCCAGGAAACTGCCGGGTGTGAAGGAGGCAGCTCGAGGACGTCGGTCGCTCCAGGCTCCCGCCGCTTCTCTCTGGTCCTTCTGGTTGCGGCGCCCGGAGCTCTCCCAGGTCCTGACCAAGCTGTGAAGGCTCCACCGCAGACTCCGCCCTCCCGCCGTGGGAGGCAAGCTCCGCCCTCGACCCGCCCCCTAGTCGCCCCGCCCCCTTCTTCCACAGCGAAAGGGGCGGAGAGCACCAGGAAGTCTGAGGGAAGGAGTAGCTTGGGTGTCAATCCTGGGAGCGAGGAGACCAACTTTCTCGGTCGCGAGGCGTGGAGGAAATTTGAGTATAGGCCGAAGGAAGAGCTAGGAAATGAGAAGGAGAGAATTTAGAGAGGTAGGTGAATCTTTGATTGACATTGGTATTGGCCAGTATGCTGAGGCCCCGGGTTTTGGGGGCTGTAATTGGCGCTACCTGTTGAAGGACGCGGGTGTGAGTCAATAGAATGCTAGAAGCGAGAGAACTGGGCTCCTGGAGTTCGAGGTTGAGGAGAAGGTTTCCTGAGGGCTAGCGCCGGACACTACCGTGAACTGCTCAGGGTTACGCCGCTCATCAACTCTGTGAATCTCTTCCCGCTCTTCAGGTGCGCCACTGTTGGACTCCTGCTATTTACATCATTGCGTCAGAGTTCCCTCCAGTTTTGGAATGGTCTGAGGGCTCACTTAGTCGCTTTCAAACGTAGAATTATCCCCTCTCCCATTACAGTTATTTTCATGAAACAGCTCTTTCTTAGTAAACCATCAAAAATATTTGTAAGTTTCTTCTGTGAGTCACTATAATTTTGAAAAGTGCAGGAACTTTTTTAAATAGCATCTGTATGGAAAGATTTGGATTTGAGTCCAATAATTGCTTATATTGAATTGGGGAAGTTTGGGACCTCAAATTCTTCGTCGGAAAAATGAAGGACAGCTGAGGGAGCCAGTCGTCAATCTGAGCAAGACAAAATTTATTACATTTATTAGTAAACGTCCAAAACATTCTTAGGTGTTCTCTCTCTCTCTCTCTCTCTCTCTCTCTCTCTCTCTCTCTCTCTCTCTCTCTCCGCCCCTCTGTCTGTCTCTCTCCCTCTCTGGCTCCGTCTCTCTGTCTCTGTCTCTCTGTCTCTGTCTCTGTCTCTCTCTCCCTCTGTCTGTCTCTCTCTCCCTCACTGGCTCCGTCTCTCTGTCTCTGTCTCCCTGTCTCTCTGTCTCTGTCTCTCTGTCTCAGTCTCTGTCTCTCTCTCTCCCTCTGTCTGTCTGTCTCTCTCTCTCTCTGGCTCCGCTCTCTCTTCTCTGTCTCTCTATCTCTCTTGTCTCTGTCTCTGTCTCTCTCCTTCACTTCCTCCCTTTTCTACCTTCTCCTTCCCTTCCTTCCTCTCCTCTCTCCTCTTGCCCCACACCACAACCACCACCAATGAAATGGCAGAGGTGGGAAATGCCATTTTTTTCTATACCTCTAGCTCTCTCATTGCTCCTGAAGGCAGACATGGAATTGTTTATTTCTTCTTTCTTTTTAGCACTCACATAGTGTTTCACACGTAAGAGGCACTTAAAGAAAATTGAACAGTAGGATTATTAATGGTTATTCATAAAAGATTTATGAGATGACATCCTCTTTGGGAAAGGTAAAAGGAGGGGAAATAAATGTCATGTCTGGTGTAAGATCTTGCCAAGATTCCAAATTCTATACATGATTTCTAGCACTGTGTAGTTCTGCCTTCACTCCTTTCCATTCTTCTTCTTTTCTTTCAGGCCCTCCAGGCACTGATACCCATGACAGTTAAAGTTTGCTTTCCCCGTATTTTTTTCTTTATTCTGGCTTTAAAAAATATAGGGCAGGATTGTTCTAACTCCAAAAGAAGTGGCATTATTATCTAATATAATGGATTTAAATGTTGTTCCCTTCTCTTTAGAGAAAATCTATCAAGCATGCTTTAATTTTCAAATAAAAGAAAGTAGTCTGAAGCAAGAAGTGGTTTGGTCTTTCAATGAAACTGGGGAAAATATTATGATTCAACAAAATTAGATAAAGTTTTTTGCAAGGAAAGCCTTAAGCTATTCTTTGCTTACATTCCATTTTCTCATAAACTGGATTGTGGTTTTTATTCTACAAGTGGATAAACTAAAAAAATAAAACACATGAAGCAATTTGACAGTGATTATGCTTAAGAACCTTAGAGAGAATTAATCGACTTAACCTGAATTAGAAAGAAGTAGCAGTGTAGTTATCCCTTCAGATGGGGAACCAGATAGAAAACAGAAGAAAATTCAAGTCAGAATCTTTAGCATTTCAAACAAGTATTAGAAGTCTTTAAAAAATATGATTAAAATGCTGAAACTATAAACTCCCAAGAACAATTTTATTTTTTTCTCTTTTTTTTTTTTTTTTTTTTTATTTATTTTTTTTTAAGTATTTTATTATACCACCGTGAGATATACAAATAAAAAGATATACAATTAAAAAGTTCATGTTTGGGTTTTGGTCATACAGTGTTTCAGCACCCGTCCCTCCACCAGTGCCCATCTCCCACCACCAACATCCCCGGTTCCCTCCCCCTTCCCCAGCCCTGCTCCATGGCAGGTTCTTTATTTCTTTCCCTTTCTCTCTCTTTCTCTTTTCCTTCCCTTCCAGACTATGGATTACAGAACATACATTAAAAGGTTGTCATTTGTATCCTTTTGCCTCTATTTAATGCTCAGTTCTAGGTTGGCATTAGTACCCTCGACTATTGTTAGCCCCCTGTTCCATTTTCTGTCTTACCTAAACTCTGACTCCCACACGTTTGTGATAATCTCCACCTTTGACAAGACCTCCTGATATATGTTTCACTTGACCTTGGATATTGGTATCATAATATGTACATATATATTTATGCCATGCAAATAAATGCAGTCATTCTGTATCTGTCTCTCTCCTCCAAGAACAATTTTAAATATCTTTGCTTCTCTATAGAGTGCAACGCTTATTTGTAGTATGTGTTCAGTAAATTTTAATTTGATTAAGGACAACAAGTAAAAGTCTTCACATAATTTCAATATCATAGAGAACAGAGGATTTTGCGATGCTAATTCACAAAGTATTCCAAAGAATAGAAATGAGCAAGAGATCGAGTGCATTTTATATAACGAAAAAGTATGAACATTCATAGCTTAAAAACCTTACTAGGTGAAAGAAACACTATGAAATATATATGGGAGTAAATTTTATCCTTAATTAATTAGAAATAAGTAATAGTCTATAAACCATCTGGTAAAGGGAATGAGAACAGACTATGACATATAGCTTATAAATAATGTAAGGAATTTTAGAATTGGGTCAGATAATAATAATAGGGAATTTTAATCATTCCACCACAAACTGGAGTACCTCATGCAGAAAAACTTCTGAGTAAATCCTGATGAATTCTAAAATGACCAGTGTGAAGAACTTTAAGAAAGGAAAACACTCTGAGCTTATACTTTAGAGCAAACTCATATGATCATATAAATAAATAAAATACACAAGAAAGATTTTCAAGATACGTATTTAAAATATATTAAAGGAGTGGAAAGAGAGAAGAGCAGGCAGGGCACTACTTTTCATGTGACCAACCCAGATTGATCCCTGGCACCCCATATAGTTCTCTAAGATCCACCAGGAGTGATTCCTTAGCTCAGACCCAGGAGTAAGCATTGAGCATAACTGGGTATGTATATATTATATACAATGAAATATATATGTATATAATTATATATACATCATTATATAATAAACATATATATATTGGTTTTCAGGATTGTGATCTTGGATACAAATCAACAATGATACAAAAGCTGCTTTCTGCACCCAAAAATAATAAAATAATTGTAGAAAGTAGGTGCAAATGTGGCACTTAACACAGACAGGATTTACCAAAGTAACTAGGTTTGTAGAAAACTAAGCCCCTTGACATTTCATTGTTTCCTCAAATATGAAGACCAACAATTCTGCCTATTCCAGGCAATATAAAATATGCCAGGGGCCGGAGTAATAGCACAGTGGGTAGGGCATTTGCCTTGCATGCAGTCAACCTGGGTTCGATCCCCTGCATCCCATATGGTTCCCTGAGCACTGCCAGGAGTAATTCCTGAGCAAATGAGCCAGGAGTAACCCCTGAGCATTGCTGGGTGTGACCCAAAAAAGCAAAAAAAAAAATCCAGACAAAATTAAAATGTATCTTTTAATTTGACCATAATATACCTCTATAATGTAAGTATTATACACATTTAATAGCTGAAGAAATTTAAACCAGAAACACTTAAGAAATTCATTCTCAAAGGGCTAGAGAAATAGTACAGGAGGAAGGACACTTTCTTGCATGTGGATGGCTATGATCCTGGTTCAAATCCCCATAACCCCATAAACTCCCACGGAGCATTGCCATTATAGCACTCCTGAACATAGAACCAGAAATTGCACAGGAGTACCTAACCCCCAACACCAGAAAAGTTTCACTCAAGGTTACTTGTATGGATAAGCAGGCATTCAAATTCAAACTTGTCTGATTTGTTCAATTGTGCTCTTCTTAATCACTGCCCTAATCTTAATTTGTGGATTAATAGAGGGTCAATTTCTCTGATGTATTGAAAGTACGGTGCATTACATTATCCAGGCTACCATATTTTAGAGTGGGTAACATAAAGAGCTAATTTTCTCACAGTGTGAAATTCAAGATCAAAGTGTCAGCTGGTTTGTTTTGTTCTGAGACTTTTTTCCTTGCTTGCATAGTTCACACTTTCTTTGTAACCTCTCATGATTTCCCTTCTAAGGGCATATCTTTGCTGTCTCTCTGGGTGTCCAAATTTATTCTTCTTGGAGAAAATGTCATGTTGGATTAAAGCCCATCTTAATGGGCTCATTGTAATTTAATTACTACTTGAAGAGACTGCCATGTAATACAATCCACATTCTGAGATACCAAGAGTTAGAGCTTCAACATATGAATTTTGGGAGACAAAAACATACAAAATATAAAAAATATGATAGTCAAGTAAACACTTTATTGGGGCAGGTACACCCAGTGGTGTTCAGGTCTTATGCCTGGCTCTACACTCAGCGATTACTCCTAGTGGTGTATAGGGAAACTTATGGGGATCCAGAGAACAAACATGGTCAGTTGCATGCAAGGCAAGCACCCTAGTCACAGTACTATATCTCCAGCTTCTCGTAAACAGTTTTTGAGAACATTAGCAATGAGATGGAACTGTGTAAACAATTTTCCACTTATTTTTTCATTTATAATGTGTTGGATGACAGGCCTAGCTAGCTTGGGAACTTTGTTGTTTTACCCACTCACAGCTTAAGCTATTTACATGTTCGTAAGCCAAGGTTCATACTAATGAGATCTCTCTTCTAAGTAATCACCCTATGATGGAGGGTGTGGCAGGTACAGAAGTCACTTTGACTCTGAATGAGTATCTTCTGACATTATTGTACATCTACTAAGACTTCTCTGCTATCTAGATTGGACACAGCTCCTCTTTATACCCACTGCACCCAGCATGGGACAGTTAGAATTTACTAGGAGACTGCCACCCTGGCTACATTGAGACTATCATTTAAGATTATAGGAAGGATCATACTAATTTACCTTCAAGCAGGTGAGCGTGACCCTTTCAATATACAGAGAGCAAGATACTCAGAATTACCCTGGTGCAGATATAAACAAGAAGGACCTTGTGGGTACCATCTAGATTACATGAAGCCCATGAAATTAAGATGTATTTTATACCAGCCCCTCTCTCTCTCCAGTGTTTTACATAAGAGATAATCTTGGAAGAAGGGATTAGTCCTTGACTTAATCCTTTGTTTATACCTGTAAGAGGGTGTGGGACCACCCTTCTACACTCTTCTACTATCTAGAAGCTGTTTAGGGTTCTTTGTTGACAGGACCCTTCCTGTCAACAGTTAGAAAGAAAACAGTACTTAGTAAGGCATGTAATTTCATTAAAGCATGTCACTATAGCTTAGATAAAGGAAGTATGAAAGTCAGAATTTTAAGACTAGAAAGAAAATAATTGACATTTATAAACTAATAATTTCCAATTAAATAATCGACATTTCTGAGTAATAAACATTTCTAAATAAATAAGAAATTTTAAGACTAGAAAGAAAATAAATAATTGACATTTCTAAACTAATAATTTCTAAATATATAATTGACATTTCTCAATAATAAACCTTTCTAAATAAATTGACGTTTCTAAAATAAATAATTTGGGGCCAGAACCAAATTGGGTAGGACATTTGCCTTGCATGCGGCCAGATCAGGTTCAATCCCTGGCATCCCGTATGGTCCCCTGAGCACTACCAGGAGTAATTCCTGAGTGCAGAGCAAGGAGCAACCCCTGAGCATTTCCAGGTGTAACCCAAAAAAGAAAAAATAAACAAATGGATAAATAAATAAACAAATTTATTTTAAAACTTTAAAATAAAGCAAATCTCCAGTCATATAAATGTATAAAAATCTTATCATATTTTATTTCTTTTAGTGAAGTAAATTTATAAAATAGAACAGAAAGAATTGAAAGGATAAGAAAAGAAATATCAGGATATCTGCAGAAGGATAATTTTATGGGAAATTTATCTTTAAGATAAATTATCTTAAATTACATTAAAGGTAAATCTTTAAGACTATTTAAAACTTTTAAAACCCAATTTAGTTTTATGGCATTATAAACTAACTAGAGATGTGAATCCTTGGAATATGAGATAGCTAGAGAGAGAGAGAGAAAGTGGGAACAAAATAGATTCTCTGATCCTGATAAAAATGATAAGAATACAAAAGGGTTGACACTGTTTCTTAAATTTAGAATAAAGAGGTACGTGAAAACTTCCCTGTTTAAATCTATCTTCATTTCCTAAAGCTTTCATTTCACCATAACTCCTGTTGGTTGCACTAGTTTAAACAGGGAACTTTACTTGCTTGTGTGGTGGCAATCACAAAATTATATATTAATTCTGAATGTTTAATGGCGAACAAAGAGATGAGATATTAAAATTGTGCAAATGTCTACATTATTATAAATTTTCAAAATTGGAGCACTAAAGTTTTAAAAATAATCAGGAAGCCAGCATGCTTTTTGCTGTAACACAAGTTCCCAAACGAATCATTAAAGCAAGATGAGTGACTTTCTATCTGCCTATATGTAGGTTCTAATATGAAAAACAAAAACCTATAAAGTGGTTCTTCTCTAGCATGCATGATAAGTTTCCATTTACATCAGCATCTTGGCTAGCCTGAGCCAACAGAACATTACTATTGTTTTAACCTTTGCTAACCTCAGGAACTTCACAAATATTTTTTCCAGCAATATAGGGAGTAATTTATGGTATCTAGCCTTCCTATGTTAGAAAAACAAATTTTATTTATCTAACTCATTCCTTTCTCTCATTTATTTCCACTCTCTATTGTCTTTAGCCATAATGTTTTTACCTAATGTAAACATTACTCTTCTGTGTTGCACTTTTCAAGTGTGTCTGTCTAAAATACTTAAATAATGGAGACTAGGTATTTTATTTGTTGAATTTCATGGGTAAATTGCTTGCATCATTATTCTATTAAGCTGGAAAACCATTTCAAAGCCCACTCAGTTCCTCAACAAATACCATTGTTTACCCTGACTATGAATGACAGTGCTAAAACCTTTGGGGGAAGGACGGTAAATCATATTTTTAGGAACAAGAATTCTGGTTCAAATCGACCAAAGTCTTCTATACCGTGTTTGAATTGCACAAGTCATTTAACTTCTCTGTGTGTTTCACTTTATGTCAAAAAGGAAGATAAAGTACCAACTTCATAGTATGGGTTGTGAACATAAAGTGAGAAAATTATTTCTGACATTCTACAGGGTTTCTGACATATAGGAAACCTACAAATGTCAACTTTGATGTTGAAAATACTATTTTAAAAATTTTAGTATTAATATTTTCAGCATCATTTCATAAGATTATTGGTTATCCTAAAAATTATAAGAAAAAAAATTTAATTCCACCAAATTAAAAAAGGTCTTAAAATAAAAATTACTAAAATGTTGTTTATTGGGTATTGTGTGTATGTAGAACATTTGTATGTATGTAACTAATTTTTTAGAAAGGAATTCTTTGTAGACACTGTAAGTTTGGCTGTGTTCACTTAAGGAGTCCCACAATGGCAAATATTGGAAAACAGTAACTAATTTAGCAATCATGAACAAAGACGAATGTATCTTAACTGTGTCTTTAAATTATATATTAATAAGAATCTTCTAAAGAAACAGAATAATGGAACATATATCTATAGACCAAAGATAACTGAATATGTCAAATTTTTTTAACAAGGATATTTTATTCATTCAAACAGGGAAAAAATGGGGGGCAACTTATGTGCTCTTAATCCAACCTATGGAATGATAATAATTGTTTTTTGTTTGTTTGCCTGATTCTTCTTATTTTGTGAATTTGTTTTTTACTTTAACAGCTTTTGGAAATTACAATAACCATTGTCTGCCATTATTGCTATAAGATTTTTTTTTAATTTTTTATTATACCACAGTGAAACATACAGTTACAAATGTGTTCATAATTGGTTCTTGGTAATACAGTATTCCAGCACCCATCCCTCCACCAGAGCCCCATCCCCACCACCAGTATACCCACACCCCCTCCTGTTGCAGGACACCTAAAAGTCTCTGCATCTGTTCTGGATTGCCTCCTGCAGATCACTTTGTAGATAGGGGGTAGTTTAAATGTGGCAGTTTATCTGACCATGTATTCGATACTGGCTGGTATAAATATTCTCTGATGCAACCACAATTATCGTGGGACTAGCTAGATATTACCAGCATATTTGCTTGGCCACGTTGGATCTCTAAGTAATTAGACCAGAGAGAAATGCTGTTTGCCTCCAAGCAAGCAAGCATGGCTCCCCTGATAACTCAAGGGCAACTAAAATACAAAACTACTGTGAAGTAGACGAGACTCTTGTGAAGGCTTGGAGAAATATTTACTGGCATTAGTATAGTCTTTGGTACAGAAGCATGCCATATCAGAAACTTCCTTCTCTACCTTATAAAGGCATTTCCAGGCAGATCTTGGCTCAAAACATTAGCATATAAAAGGGCCTACGTGAGTTGCTAGGAGAAATTACCTGAGGGCATTTGACCCTCCCAGCTTCCCATAATAGTGGGAGGTCTGAGTTGCAGGGGTATAAAACTAGTCTGATTCCTCTCTAGCTCTCACTTTTGGGCTCTCTTTTGGGGCTTGCACTCTTCTTGGGAGTCTTGTCTTTGTCTCCCTTTCTACAGGGCCTTAATACGTGGTGGCCGCCATCTTGGCCTACACGTGGCTGGGGTTTTAGCCAGGAATCCTAAGCACAGGGTTTTTTCTATTGCTGACTTGTATGCCTGAACCTGTGATAAGTAAAGCCTTTTAAAACTGCATCGGATTTCTGAGTGTTCATCCATTCCCGCCGGCTCGGGAGGTAAAAGGGAACTCGCTTCCTGGCACTGTTGGGGGACCCGGGGCGCCCCCCGACACCCTCCCACCCACCCCCAAGCTGCCTCAATAGCAGGTACCCCCTTTCCTCTCATTCTCTCTCTCTGCCTCTGTCTCTCTCTCTCTCTGTCTCTGCATCTCTCTCTCAGTTCTTTTTTACACATTGCGGCTAGCCCTGCAGGCATTTAGGGTTTATCATGTTAGTCTCTTTGTGTACATTCAATGGTGAATTCTAGTCTGACATTACCATTTCCCACACTCAGTAAAACACTGGTATATGTTCATCCCATTAATGAACACAGTCATTTTCCTTCTGTCCTGTTCCTTCTGACTAATTTCACTCACCATGATAGTCTCCATGTCCATCCATTTGCAGGTAAATTTCACAATTTTGTCTTTTCTGACAGCTGCATAGTATTCCATCATGTAGATATACCACAGTTTCTTTATATAGTCCTCTGTTCTCGGGCACTTAGGTTTTTTCCATATTCTAGCTATTGTGAATAGCGCAGTGATGAATAAACAAGTACAGATAGTGTTTCTGTTATGTGTTTTTTGGTCTCTAGGGTATATTCCCAGGAGTGCTATTGCTGGATCAAATGGGACTCAATATTTAGTTTTCGGAGGAATGCCCATATTGTTTTCCAAAAGGGCTGGGCCAATCAGCACTCCCACCAACAGTGGATGGGAGTCCCTTTTTTCCCCACATCCACACCAGCACCAGTTGTTCTTGCTGTTTTGGATGTGTGCCAGTCTCTGTGGTGTGAGATGGTACCTCAGTGTTGTTTTGATTTGCATCTCCCTGATGATTACTGATGGAGAGCCCTTTTTCATATGCCTTTTGGCCATTCGAATTTCTTCTCTTTGGAAACTTCTGTTCATTTCTTCGCCCCATTTTTTGATGGTGTTGGCTGCTTTTTTTTCTTGTGAAGTGCTGCCAGTGCCTGATATATCCTGGATATTAACCCCTTGTCAGATGGGTATTGGGTGAATATCCTTTCCCACTCTGTGGATTGTCTTTGTATCTTGGTCACCATTTCTTTTTGAGGTACAGAAGCTTTTTGATTTTATATAATCCCATTTGTTTATCTTTGCTTCCATTTGCTTGGTCAGTGGTGTGTCATCTTTAAAGATACTTTTAGTTTTGATGTCATAGAGCATTTTTCCTATGTTTTCTTCAGTATACCTTATAGATTCATGTCTGATGTTGAGATTTATAATCCATTTTGATCTGACTTTTGTGCATGGTGTTAGAAGGAGGTCTAAGTTCATTTTTTTACAAGTAGCTGCCCAATTTTCCCAGCACCATTTGTTGAGGAGGCTTTCTTTGCTCCACTTAATATTTTTTGCTCCTTTATTGAAGATTAAGTGGTTGTATTTGAGAGTGTGAATAGAACTGCATATTTCATGATATTCAGTTCTATTCCATATGTCTATGGGTCTGTATCTATACCAATACCATGATGTCTTAATTAAGCTATAAAAGATGTGTGAAGGAGTCATATTCCTCTCATGTATACAATACTGTATACCATACCATCAGACTAGAGGCATTGATATTAAAGGATAATAAAAGATAAAAAAGTACCAAGAATAGTTATATGTTCATTTTACAATAGTAAAATGACTAAAAAAATCAATTTTTGCCTTATTTTGCCCATGATCATAACCTTAACCCTTAACAGCACTATCTGATACATGGTAACTGTCTGATGCTATTTGGTAAATTTGTTACATGCTATTTGTTAAATGAAGTACTTTTAGTACATGATTCCTAAGCACAGAGTCAGGAGTACCCTGAACACTTCTGGGTATGGCCCAAGGACAAACAAAACTGTTTATATTTAGGTAAGGGCTTCGTGGAACTATTTCTACTTCCTACTTCTTTATGTTGAGAATTTTTATGTAATTCTGTATATACAGGTATATAAAATAGGCACACAAATTTACTGTTAATAAATTATACAAAAGTTTTCATAAAGCAAAGCTTTAAAAATTAACATTTCCATTTGTAGTCACAGTTTAAGAAACTAGGATTTAGCTTACTCAAGAACAGCATGTTGATTTCCCTTAATACCTATGATTGAGATCTCGTCTACTTACTTTACTGGGTGCTTTCCTTTTCTCACAGCCTTTATGAAAAAAGTACAATATGAGCAAAATTTAATACTTGTTATAAACTACTATTTCAAAAGTTTTGTATATGCTCCCTGGGGGCATGACTGGCGGGTGGACGCATGGGGAGGTGGTAGGAGCCCCAGGCCCCAGCAGAAGGTAGAAACTACAGACCCCAGAAGTCCGAGTGGAAGTGGAGGTAAACGGACATTTTCAACTCTCACTCTGGTCTGCTTACTCCTCAGGTACCCTCCCTGGGGCGTGGCTGGCCAGGTGGGTCATAGGGAGGTGCTAGAGCCCCAGGCCCCGGCAGAAGGTAGAAACTACAGACCCCAGAAGTCCGAGCGGAAGTGGAGGTAAACAGACATTTTCAACTCTCACCCTGGTCTGCTTACGCCTCAGGTACCCTCCCTGGGAGCGTGGCTGGCCAGGCAGGTGGCCGCTCTTGCAGCTGCATATTAATACAAAAACAAGGAAATTCGACACTAAGGGAAGGTAATACCTTCAAGAAAAAGAAATAGTACTCCAGAGGAATCCATCCCCGAACACTGCAGCACCATGGGGAAACAACACAGATCCCCAGTTTGAAGAACAGATGAAGAAACCAACCCTGAAGCCTCGAAAAAGAATGCAGATGTGCAAAATCTCTCTGACAAGGAATTCACAGAAGAAATGGTTAGGATGCTTCACAATCTCAAGTAAAAAATGGAACAGATTTCCAATAAAATACAGGAATACATAAATGAAGCAGTGGAACAGGCAGTCAATAAATTATGGGAGGAAATGAGAGCAGAAATGAGAACAATGCAAAGAGAAATATCATCACTAAAAAACTCAGTAGATGAAATGAAAAACACAGTAGGGGATCTCAATAGTAGGAGGACAGCAGCAGAAGAGAGAATTAGTGAGACTGAGGATGAGCTGCAGAAAGCACTCAGGCAACTACATAAGATGGGAAAAGACCAGAAAATGGATCAGTAGTGGAACAGAGAACATCGGGATGAATTCAGGCGGAACAACATAAGAATCATCAGAGTCCCAGAGAGATAGGAAAGTAACCCCAAGGAAATTAAAACAGTTGAAAACATCCTTGCTGAAAAGTTCCCTGAGTTAAAGGACGAAGGTATCCAGATCCAAGAAGCCCAAAGTGTACCAGCAAGAAGAGACCCCAATAGAAACACCTCAAGACACATCCTAGTCAAAGTAATGGATGCCTTAGACAGAGACATAATTCTTCAGGCAGCATGCTCAAAGAAGTAAATTGTATACAAAGGAGCATCCATTCGACCATCAGCAAATTTCTCAGAAGAGACCCTCCAAGCCCGAAGTCAGTAGTGGGATATAGCAAATAAGCTCAATGAAATGAATGCCTCAGCAAGAATTCTTTATCCAGCTAAACTCTCACTCCAATTTGAAGGACAGATACACAGCGTCTTGGATAAACAACAGCTTAGGAACTTTGTAAACTCAAAACCAACCTTAAAAGAAGGACTGGAAGAGCTACTCTAAGACAAGACAAAACCCAAAAGAACAACAAACCTATACAGAAAGATGGCACAAAATCATATGACAATAATCTCTCTCAATGTCAACAATCTAAATGCACCAGTTAAGAGACACAGAGTGGTTGGCGGCCGTACATGCTGGGCTTGGAGCAAGGATTGAGGGCCTCCACTCAGTCCCCAGCCTCCAGGCCCAGTGGGTGGCCCTGAACTCCAGCCACCACAGCCAACTGCGGCAAGACAGAGACTCCAGATCCAAGGCTGCGCAGCTTGGCCTCTTGGTGAGCGACCCTATGGAGTTCCTGGAGGAAAAGTAAAAGGCTCGGCCAGCACCTGGTCGGTGTCCTACATAGCTCCTAGGGCCTGCTCGCCATGCAGGTGGCCACACCTGCTGGATTCAGAGCAAGGACTGAAGGCCTCCACTCAGTCCCCAGCCTCCGGGCCCAGTGGGTGTGGACCTGAACTCCAGCTACCACAGCCAACCGCCACAAGACAGAGACTCCAGGTCCAAGGCTGTGCAGGGAGCACGGCGTGTGCAGGGAGCACGGCGGCTCTGCCCCGTGGTTTAATCTTTGACTCAATGTATTTTGGCACCAGGTCCTTTCAAGATCTTTCTTATCTGTACACTTCAATGATCAAATAATTGCGCCAAACTGGAGAGGTTATGGGAAATGAGGAATTATGATGTCACATTAGAATTCACTATTAAATAATCAGATAGATACACCATACATTATTAGTATCCGAGGGACAAGCCATAAAGTGTAATAGAAGAGAGACTGGGAAATACAGGGACATAGACAATGAGATAGATAAGTAAAATGTGCCTGAATGGGGGCAGGCAGGGTTTGGGTGGGTGTGTTTGGGAATTTGGTGGTGGGAATTGGCACTTGTGGAGGGATGGATTCTGGAACACTATATTGTAGAGACCCAGTTATGAACATCCTTGTAATTCTATATATCACATGGTATAATAAGGATTGGGGAAGATGAAGGAGAGACAGAGAGAAAGACAGAGAGAAAGGGACCGAAGGAAGAAATGCCTGCTCTGGAGCTGGGAGATGGGGAATGTGGGGACAATGGTGGTGAAATGGGGCAATGGTGAAGGGATGGGTGCTGGAACAATATATGAATAAGACCCAATTATGAACATCTTTGTAATGTTGTTCTCATGGTGGTAAAATAAAAAAATTTAAGAAAAAAAGATAGAGAGACACAGGGTAGCAAAATGGATCAAAAAATTGAATCCAACATTCTGCTGCCTTCAAGAAATACACCTGAACAATGGGTGCAAAGACAGGTTCAAAGTAAAAGGCTGGAAAACAATGCTGCACTCAAACAATCCCCCAAAAAGGCCGGTGTGGCCATACTAGTGTTGGATAAGTAGACTTCAGGCTGAAAAAGGTTAGAAGGGACAATGAAGGCCATTTCTTATTAATTAAGGGGTATGTATACCAGGAATAAATTACACTACTAAACATGTATGCAACCAATGAGGGTCCAGCAAAATACATAAAACAACTTCTAAGAGACCTCAAAGAAGACATTAACAGTAGCACAATAATGGTTGCAGACTTCAACACTGCTCTATCAGCTATGGACAGATCAACAAGACTGAAAATCACCAAGGAATTATTGGCCTTGAAGGAAGAAATGGAAGAAAGAGAGTTCATGGATATAAACAGGGTTTTTCATGCCAAAAAAGCTGAACACACATTTTTCTCCAGTGCACATGGAACATTCTCCAAGATAGACCATATGCTGAACCACAAAGCATACCTCAATAAAATAAAAAAAGGTAGTAATTGTGTCAACTATCTTTTCAGACCATGATGCACTGAAAATAGAAGTTAACTGTACACAGAAAGAGGGAGACAAACCAAACACCTGGAAACTGAACAGCTCCCTGCTGAACAAACAATGGATCATAGAAGAAATCAAACAGGAAATCCAAATATTCCTGGAAACAAATGGAAATGAAGTCACCAACTATAAGAACTGAAAGTTTATAGCTCTGCAAGCATTCATCAGGAAAGAAGAAAAGGCCCAAATAAATAACCTGACTACAGAGCTGAAGACATTAGAAAAAGACCAACAAAAGGAGCCCAACCCAGGCAGAAAAAAAGGAAATAATAAAACTTAGAGAGGAAATCAATGAATTGGAAACAAAAAAAAAATCCAAAAGATTAATGAAACTAAGAGCTGGTTCATTGAAAAAATAAACAAGATTGACAAACACTGGCATGTCTTGTGAGGACAGGGAAAGAGAGAACCCAAATAAACAGAATCAGAAATAAAAATGATGACATCACAACAGAAACCAGAGAAATCCAAAGATCATCAGAGATTACTTTGAGAGTCTGTATGCCATGAAACATGAGAATCTAGAAGAAATGGATAAATTCCTGAACTCCTATAACCTCCCACGGCTGAAACAAGAAGACTTGCAATACCTGAATAAGCCTATCACCATTGAGGAAATTGAAACAGTAATTAAAAGTCTGCTCAAACACAAAAAGCCCAGGTCCAAATGGATTCACTAGTGAACTCTACCAAACCTTTAAGGAGGACCTACTGCCAGTCCTTTTCAAGCTCTTTCAGAAAATAGAAGAAACAGAAACACTCCAAAAGCTTCTACGAGGCACATATCACCCTGATACCCAACGCAGGGAGAGGCAAAACAAGGAAAGAAAACTACAGACCAATCTCCCTGATGAACACGGATGGTAAGATCTGCAACAAAATACGAACAAACAGAATCCAAAGACTCATCAAGAAGATTATACATCATGACCAAGTAAGATTCATCCCGGGAATGCAAGGGTAGTTCAACATTCGCAAATCAATCAACATAATACAGCATATCAATAAGAGAAAAAAATAAAAACCATATGATCCTATCAATAGACACAGAGAAAGCATTTGACAAGAACCAGCACCCATTCATGATTAAAACCCTCCGGAAAATGGGAATTGAAGAAACTTTCCTCAAGATAGTTACAGCCATCTATCAAAAGCCAACAGCGAGCATCATTCTAAATGGGGAAAAATTGAAAGTCTTCCCCCGAGATCAGGGACAGGACAAGGTTGCCCACTCTCACCTCTTTTATTCAATACAGTACTGGAAGTACTTGTGAGAGCAATCAGAGAAGAAAAGGACATCAAGGGCATCTAGACAGGCAAGAAAGAAGTCAAGCTATCATTATTCGCAGATGACATGATATTATACCTAGAGAACCCTAATCCCTCTACCAAAAAACTCCTAGAAACAATAGACACATATAGTAGAGTGCAGGATACAAAATCAACACCCAAAAGTCGGTGGCTTTCCTATATACAAATAACGAGAAGAAAGGGATATTAAGGAAATGATTCCATCCACAATTGTGCCACAGAAAATCAAATATCTAGGAATCAACACCAAGTGTGCAAAGGACGTGTACAAAGAAAACTACAAGACACTGTTCCAAGTTATAAAAGAGAACACAAGGAAATGGAAACACGTTCCCTGCTCATGGATGGGGAGAATCAGCATTGTCAAAATGGTAATACTCCCTAGAACTCTGTACAGATTCAATGAAGTCCCTATAAGGTTACCCATGACATTCTTCAAAGAAATTGACCAAACACTTCTGAAATTTGTATGGAACAATAAACCCCAATGGATAGCTAAAGCAATCCTGGGAAAAGGAAGATGGGGGGCATCAACTTTCCCAACTTCAAACAGTACTACAAGGCAGTAGTAATTAAAACAGCATGATATTGGAATAAAAAACAGACCTGTGGACCTATGGAATAGAATTGAGTATCCTGACACCCAACCTCAAACACATGATCACTTAATCTTTGATAAAGGTGCAAAGAGTTCAAAATGGAGTAAGGAAAGCCTCTTCAACAAGTGGTGTTGGGAAAACTGGGCAGCGACATGTAAAAAAATGAAGTTGGACCTGTGTCTAACACCATGCACAAAAATCAGATCAAAATGGATTAAAGATCTCAATATCAGACTTGAATCCATAAAGTATGTTGAAGAAAATATAGGAAAAACCCTTCACCACATTGAAGCTAAAGGCATCTTCAAAGGTGAAACATCACTAACAAAGCAACTAGAAGAAAAGATAAACATATGGGACTACATGAAACTAAAAAGCTTCTGCACCTCAAAAGAAACAGTGACTAAGATACAAAAGCAGTCCACAGAATGGCAAAGAATATTCACCCAATACCCATCTGATAAGGGGTTAATATCCAGGATATATCAGGCACTGGTAGAACTTTACAAGAAGAAAACAAACAACCGCATCAAAAAATGTGGAGAAGAAATGAACAACCCCAGAAAGAGAGACACACCAGACCCACAGCTCCCGTTGGCAACCCGGGAAGAGAGATGATCCAGACCCATCAACTCTAGACCCACAGCTGCGCTGTTCAGCCCCACGCAAAAGCAACCCATGGAGCTCTGGAGGCGGTAAAGGGCTTGGCCAGCCCCTCACGGAGTCCAACATAGCTCCAAGGGCTCGCTCACACATGTGGGGGGAGAGGCCACGCTGGCCGGACTTCGAGCGGATATTTGGGCCATTCCTCCCATTCCTCCACCCTCCATGCCAGCAATCCCGGAAGAGAGACATGCGAGACCCACAGCTCTGTCGGCAAAATAAGATAGTGAACAAAATCTGCAACAATTTTCTTATAACCTTTCTACTTTGAAAAACTGTCCTCTCCATTGCAGCTATGGTTAATGACTGCCATGAATGGAGAAAACAGAAGCATTAGTAAGTTATTCCTATTTTTCTCACCATCAGCTCTTCCAAACATTTTCAAAATCTACACTCATTTCAAAATTAGCACTAAGCTTGCCATTTCAGCCCAACCTATGACAGTTAAAGCTCCTACCTACACAAGTTCCCATATTCATTTAATCACATTCTATTACTTGTACCAAATTTCATGTCTTTTGTGTTGATTCTCAGTAAGGTAAAACTCTCTGAGATTCTCTCACCATCTCTACTAAAAAGATTATTATTGCCTATACTGATTCTCCAAGGTATAGTTGAGTTTGGGGACAAAAATGTCCATGAGAAAAAAAATCCCTACACAGTTATAAATGAGCATTTGAAATAAAATAGTAAAGTTTTTACCTCTTGTACCAAAACAGAAAGCATTCTTCATAAAAAGGAAGTAAGAATCAGAATATTCTAACCTAGAAAAACTATAAGAGGTTATACTCAGGTCCAATCAGATCAATCATTTCCTCACCATTTTATTTTCTAATAATTTGAACTTCAAATAAACGTCCATACTCAAACTGGATTATTTGCTTTAGAGCTCACATCATGTTTCACTTTTTTGATAAAAATGAAATAAAATGAAGCCCAGTATGCTTTTCACTTGGTATTTATAATTTAAAATATGATTTTATAAAAAGCAGATTTGCCTCCCTGGGTTTAAGAGTAGGTAAAAGTCAATCAGTCAGGAAGGACATTTGTGGGAAGGGAGTTGTGAAAAATTGCCAGCTTGACCTTGAAAATAATGAAAATAGAGAAACTCATAAATCTCAGAAGACATTTATAAAAAAATCCTGTAGACACCCACACGTGGCTGAGACATCCAGGGCATCCGATGAGGTAAGTCAGCCCAGGGCCTGCACATACAGAGCCTCACCAGATGCACACTGCTATCTGCAAAATCACTGCCATGCCTCTAGCCCAGACTCTATTTTCTCAGAACCCAGCCTTGCCCAGAAAAATTAACCTGCTAAAAATTCAGGTATGCAGGTTTTTTGTTGCTGAAATTGCCAGGTTTTCTTGGAGTTAGGATGAGCTATCTCCCTCCACCTCCCTCTTCTTTTTGAACGCTTGGAAGTCATATCCAGAACTCAAAGCTACCACCCAGTTAAAAATTTAATTCAACCTGTATCACCCATTTAAAATTTCTAAACTTCCGGGAGCACACAGCCTGAAGAACATTTCCAAACTCTGCAACACTGATAATCTAGTAATAGCACTACAGATTGGATGAATGTAACAGAGAAGGCAAACAATCTCAACTAACCAAACTAACACAAAATGCTTGGCCTATAACAACATCTTAGTAACCCCTTATACAATGATATGACTTTTTTTTTTTTTTGGGTCACATTTGATGATGCTCATGGATTAGTCCTGGCTCTGCACTCAGGAATTACTCCTGGAAGTGCTCAGGGACCATATGAAATGCTAGGCATCAAACCCAGGTAGGCTGTGAGCAAGGCAAATGCCCTACCTGCTCTATCACTCCAGCCCCATTTTTAAGCTTTTATTTTTATTTTTTTGGTCACACCCAGTGATACTGGGTTAGTTCTGGCTCAGCACTCAGAAATTACTCCTAGTGGTGCTCGGGGACCATATGGATGGAACCCTGGTTGGCCATGTGCAAGGCAAACACCCTACCTGCTGTACTATCGCTCCAGTCCAACATAATGTCTTTATGTTGAGGTACAACAATTTACACTATTTTTTCCTTAAGGAAATATTTTTCAATCATCACGCCTCACTCAAGTGAGAGAAGGAAACCTGAGTTCTGACTTCCATTGCTATTCCAGAATCAGGGATGCTGTCTCGTTTGCCAAGGCATCGAAAATCAGATGGGCTGGACATGTAATGTGATTTGGAGATGACCGCTAGACTAGAGCCATTACCAACTGGATCTCACGGGATGTCAAAAGAACACGTGCGGGCCACCTACAAGACAGTCAGACTTCCTTGTCAAGACTCTGAAGGAATGGTTTAAGGCTCTTCATACTCCTGAATCAACCAGATGCCATTGGGCTACATTGGCATGTGATAGGGTCCAATGGAAATGTTACTGGCGCCCGCTCGAGCAAATCGATAAATAACGGGATTCAAGTGATCAAGTGAAGTGATCTGTTAGCAATTTATTGCTAACAAGCTATGTAAAATAAATTTTTGTGGGCCTACTGTGAGATAATAGTTGAGAGGTTGTTGGGAAAATTGGAGACAATGGTGAAGGGAAGCTGACAATGGTGGTGGGATTTCTGTTGAAATATTGAATGCCTATAACAAATCAGTATCACCGCTGTCTGCTGGAAGGCCAAAGGAGGACCGAGGACTGCCCTGGGCAGGGCTGGCAACAGAGGTGAGGTCTCCAGGGGCCACACTCCTAGCTTGTGCAGCTCTGGGCAAGCCTGAACGGGACCCAGTCTCATCGTCAGGGTCTTCTGCTTCCGCTTTCACTGTAGCAATTTTCTTCTCAGGGCAGGGAGGCCCGGCCTGGGGACTGGTACTTGGAAATGCAGGTAATGAGAAGGCGTACCCACATGCTCAGATCTGTCAGCGTGTCAGCAGTGAAGATGAAGGGTTTGTACACATTGTGGGTGAGCTGGAACACATACTTTTTCTTCGGATCGTGCCACTTTCCAAACTGCAGTTGGAGACATTGATGAGCCCCTCAGCTTTCTCATCCTGAGGCTGGTGGTACCAGTAGAGCGTATGTCCCTTAAGAACAAGCCAGCAGAGGCATCAGCAGGGTCCCATGAAGCCCCCCAGCACCTTACGTAGTAGGAGCCAACCATCACAGTCAGCCCAGCTCTCCGCACGACACCCGCCGGCGACTCAGCTGCCTCGCCATGCCTTTTGATTTCTTCCGACCAGGAATAGGACTCTTGTCAGGTGGTTCTGGGAGCCCCTGGGTCTCTGCTGCCCATGCTGGGAGTGACGCTGAAGGTGCAAGAGAGATTGCCAGGGGCTGAGAGGCAGCGGGACGGAGTCTCTCCAGGCAGGGCTGGGCCCAGGGCTCGAGTCTGAAGCCCCATTCACTTTCAATGGAACAAACATCTCTGAATGCAGCAGTTATGTGTACCTAGGTCAAGAAGTCAACATGATGAACGACCTAAAACCTGATCAGCACAGGAGGAAGAGAGTGGCATAGATTGCCTTCAAAATCATCGAAGAAATAGCAAAAAAGACAAAAGAACCTCCGGCTCTGGGCACATCTCTTTGACTCCACTGTTCTCCCTGCATTGACATATGCCTCAGAGACCTGGGCCCTACGAAAACAGGATGAGAATGCTATTCGGGTCTCCCTAAGAGGAATCGAAAGAGCTATGCTTAGAATATCACGCCTCAATCAATTGAGAGAAGGAATCTGGAGTTCTGACCTCTGTCGCTGTTCCAGAGTCAGTGACGCTGTCTCATTTGCCAAGGCGTCAAAGGGTGGTTGCTGGAACACTGTGTGACCGAAACCTCCAAACATGAACAACGTTGTAATTGTATATCTCATGGTGGTATAATAAAATGTTTAATTAAAAATAATAATATGGGCTGAACACGTAATGCGATTTGGAGACAACTGCTGGACTAGAGCTATTACCGACTGGATCCCACGGATGTCAAAAGATCACGTGGCCGCCCACCTACAAGTTGGTCAGACTTCTTCGTCAAGACCATGAACGAATGGTTTGAGTCTCTCCGTATTCCTGAAACAACCAGACGCCATTGGGCTACACTGACACGTGATAGGGTCAAATGGAAATGTTACTGGCGCCCGCTCGAGGAAATCAATGAACAATGGGGTGACTAGTGATCTAGTGACCTATAACAAATCATCATGAGCAAAATTGCAAACCAGTGTTTATATAAGTGTAAGTGGGGGAATGTACATAAGTAGGTTACCTATTTCATGTAAACTCCAAAATATATTAGCACAGAATTTCTTTAAAAGTTTGAAGAAAGACAGGTAAAGTATGATTATTACCATAATGAGATCCAAATGTAAAATAAAATTTAATATAATATACTTTAGATTCCAGAGTTAAGAACTTATATAAATGAGAACAAGCATTTTATTATTTTATATTAAAAGGGTTTTATTTTCCTTATTTACATAGGTTAAAATCATATAGCAATCACAAATTGGGCTCTTAGTGATTTATTTTCTAATCATTCTATTTGCCATTTCTTAAAGTTTTGTTGGAACAAGTAATATTAAGTAAATTAGTTCTGTGCCTAAGGGGACAAATAGGGGGGAATGGGAGGAAAAATCGGGATACTTGGTGGAGGGAAGGTGAACTTGGTGATGTTGGAACACTAAATGCTTGAAATGCCCTTAAAATGAACAACTTTGTAAATCATGGTGTTTTTAATAAAAACAAGAAAAGAATCGGCAGAGCCTAGCAAGCTACCCATGTCGTATTTGATATGCCAAATACCAGTAACAATTATAGACCTCATTCCTATGACCTGATGGAATGGTTTGAGGCTCTTTATGTTCCTGAGCAAACAGGTGCCCTTGGGCACTACTTACATGAGACAGGACATATGGAGATGTTACTGGTGCCCACTTGAGCAAATCGATGATGAACGGGAAGACAGTGATACAGTGACAGTGAAGAAAAGAATGAAAAATAATTGAGATTGGAGACAGTGAAAATTCAGTTCACATGTGCTTCAGTCTCTCACAAGTCTAATTTGGTTTAAGTTCCTGTCCCGTACCATCTATTCACACATGTTCGTATGCACTATTAACATTGTAATGTATATTAAAGAGCCCTCACAGCTGATTAAGAAGCTTCTTCTTGCAGGCTAACAAAAGTACTTTGACTCAATGATTTTGTGCATAATTTAATTTAATAAAACTGTTATTTGCCCTGAAAAGTAGTCAGAATAAAAGTAAACCTTACCCACCTAAAGCGGCAACCAACTGGAAAATAGTTATGCCAGAAGAACAATTTGTACATAGTTCATTGGAATCTGTGTTACTGAAAATATTTCTTTAACTAAATATAAGTTTGTTTACATATAAAATGATAGAATTTCAAGATTGGGTATGATATAAAATATAACTTATTATAATTTTTTTAGTTTATAAATATTTAAACATTTGTTTCAAGTCTTATGTAGCATATACCTGGCAATCCTAAGTTGGGGCTATCCTCCAAATTAATCAGATCAGAATATTTGTGATTGGGACCCAGAAAAAAGATTGTTTAATACTTCTTAGGTGATTAGAAATGCAGCAAGTGTTGATTATTAGTTCTCTAGGGGCAATACATTCTGAAAATAATCAAAATATTATTTGTATAGGATACCAGAATAGGTCATTTGAGATGTTGACCTTCTAATCCTAAAAATTTTCTTGAGAATTCCTATATGAATCTCAGGGAAAGATTCTTCTTGCCAGAGAAAGAGAGAGAGAGAAAGAGAGAAGAGGAAAAGTTCCTGCTATAGAGATAGCCTAGGGGAAGGAGAAGGAAATCTGGGGATATTGGTGGTGGGAAATGTGCACTGGTGGAGGAATGGGTGCTTCAACTGGAGTTGTACGACTGAAACCCAATCATGAACAGCTTTGTAAATGTCTATCTCACAGTGTTATAATAAAAAATAATAAATAAATAAAAATATTCTTCTTACCAGATCAAACATTGTATAATGGGCTATTTATATAAACCATGAGTGAATAGTTCATAGCTATATGTGGCAGTCATCATGCATAAATCCATTTGTTTCTTAGCCTTGACAGAAGTACTATTTCTTTAAACTTTTGCACATATAAATAATGTCTTAGAAAAGTTTTAGGTAGTGTCTGTCTTTTGGCCATTATTCAGTCATTGCTTCAATTTTTAAAACTTATTTAAACACTGTGGTTAACAGAGTTGTTAATTATATAGTTATTTCAGGTACTCAATGTTCCAATACCAATTACCTCTAGTGGGACCTTCCCTCCAACATTAGCCCATTTCCCATTTACCCCAAATCTTGCTCCTTTTGCAGGCACTAAATAATTTTGTGTTTCTTGTTACAACAAAGTGGTGAGTGGAATTATCAAAAGATAGTTTAGTAAAAGAAAGTTTGTGAATATCATTATATCTAATAATGGGACTTATAATGGGGTTCTTAAAGTCATTTGTTGGTGAGGGAGTCTTCTGTGTTGTTGTTTTATTTATTGAGCTTTGTGGACTTCTATGCTGCTTTCCTCTCTAATGTGTTGTGCTCCTTAGCAAATTAGAGAGCCGGGCCTTCAGTGATATGGAATTTGAAGGTGTCGCGTGGCTGTTCATGCTACAGGAGTTCTAGAATCTGTGGAGTTGGGACAATTCTCAGCCCACCCCTTTCAAGGTGGCCCCAGAGTTGTTAATGCAAAGACTAGCATACCTGTGAGTTTGATGATCTTAATGTTGCATCTCTTTCGAGATTAGTTATGAAGTTGGGCATTTTACATGGCTGTAGAATACATGTGTGGCTATGTGGCTTCTGGATATATATCAAGGTGGGGGAGGTTGCATGCCCCCACTCCTAGAAAACCCTAGTTTTCAATCTGAAAACTATTGTACTTAGGAGTTTCATTGGTTTGGTGTCTCTTCAGAGATTAGTTGTAGAGCTTCTAAATTCTGTCAAGAGTCACAGGTACAAGTTGAGATGAGCAGTCTCACAAGATGAACAGGAGTCAGTGGCTAAGTTGGCTTTCCTTTCTACTTTGCACATTGCCCTTTGTGATAGCTCAGGACCATTCTTTTGGAAAATTTAGAAATTTTGGCCCAGGTTTAATCCCTATACCACATATGGTGCGCAAGCACCAACATGAGTGCTTCCTGAGCAAAGAGCCAGAAGTAAGCTCATAGGTGTTCCTCTAAGATGATGAAACCAGACCCAGATCAGATGCAAAGGTATCATGCTTACCCACCATCCTATAGACCTTGAGTTAGCTTTTTTTCTGTGTGAGAGACAGGCCAGTTTGAAATACTCTCCTTAAGACTTTTTCATTTGATGCTTCATTGAGCTAGAGGTTTTGCAGCTTCAGTCACTGCTTCTTTATCCACGAAACAATTCTTTACTCATGAACACATCTCTTTCTTACATGGAGTGTGATATTAGTCAAGTAAACATTTTATTTTAGCATGATATTCTATACTTCATTAGAGAAATTACAAAGTAATAACCATTCCAACATACTCTTAACATAAAGATATTAATACTATGTTAATATAAATTTTATATCTCATTATATCCTTCACTCCAAACATGTGTACTTTGTATGATATATATTAGGAAATATATGGCTTAAGTTCTATAATATTACATTTTCTTGACTGATGTCAGTTTTATCTAGTCTCAGAAGAAAGCAGTCACATCTTTAATGTCCAAACTAAATTTGTCCAAATGTTATACTTACCCTTCTGCATGAATAATTCTAGAAAACTATTTACTAATACTTATTATAATATTTAATAAATAAAACAGTCACTGTGAGATACACAGTTACCAATTTGTTCATGATTGGGTTTTAGTCATATAATGTAATTATGAATATTCCTAATTTATATAGTAGAGTTTCTCTATCTTTTAACTGTGTGAAAGAATTTCTTTGAGTCTTCAAATAATTGAGAGACTCACAGACATGGGGCAGAGCTGCTACTTGCTCTCCCTGTGCCCAGCCGCTCATGAGTTGCCCAGGAGGGATGGCGGGTTCTAGCCCTGGCCCGCCACCCCAGCAGAGCCTTGCAACAAGCCAGATGACCCCCACTCCATGAGGGCCTCCATTTTCCACATCCGGACTTCTCTCTCGTCAGAACTCCACCCAGCAGACCAGCCTATTACAGCCCAGCTCATCGAGTTCCACCCTGCAGCAGTCTTTTTTTTAAATCCGGCTCAGGTATGTCAGGCCAGAGACTCACAGACATGGGGCAGAGCTGCTACTTGCTCTCCCTGTGCCCAGCCACTCATGAGGTGCCCAGGAGGGATGGCGGGTTCTAGTCCTGGCCTGCCACCCCAGCAGAGCCTTGCAACAAGCCAGATGACCCCCCTCACTCCATGAGGGCCTCCATTTTCCACATCCGGACTTCTCTCTTGTCAGAACTCCACCCAGCAGATCAGCCTATCACAGCCTGGCCCTCGCGGTTCATCAATAAATGCTGTACTTAGAGATGACTACAAGAGTATGCTACCTGCACGGCAGAGCCTGGAAAGCTACCCGTGTTGTATTTGATATGCCAAATACCAGTAACAATTATAGACCTCATTCCGGAATGGATTGAGGCTCTTTATGTTCCTGGAGCAAGCAGATGCCCTTGGGCTCTACTAGCGTGAGTCAGGACATATGGAGATGTTACTGGGGCCCACTCTAGCAAATCGATGATGAACGGGAAGACAGTGATACAGTGATTTACTAATGCATAGCACTTATTTAATTTCTTTCTTCTATCGGTAACTTTCCTCCAATTTCTCTACATATATTGCTCTTTCAAATGATAGTTCCCCCAAAGTGTTGAGGTCACCTTCTTGGTTCAAGATCCTATAAAATAGAAGTTCTCTCATTTAAAAGATTAGATAAATAACTGGAAAAAATTACTAATAAGAAGAAACATGTGAAAAGCCACTAGTACATGATAATTCACTACCATAAAAGTTTGAAATTTTAGGTCTGAGAAATTAAAAGAAAACTTTTGCCACTTTATTAGTCAGGGGAAATTTTAAGGAGAAAGTTTTGAAAAAGGGACAAATAATGACTTAGTTCAGGCCTCCAGTATTTTTGGTGCCCATTAATTGATAGTTGTATATTTAAATTAGGTATTAATAAGAGAGTTTTGAGAGAGGGACAAATAATGACTTAATTCAGCCCTCTAGTATTTTGGTACCTATTAATTGGTAGTTGGATACTTAAATCTGGTATTAAAGGGAGAATTCTGAGCTATAAGTATTCAGAAGGTACAATTTATCAGTCACCAGAATGTAACTGTGTATAAAGGAATGAAGGAAAATTAAGGCATTGGGCTGGAGATATAGTACAGTGGGCAGGATGCTTGCCTTGCCTGTGGCTGAGTGGGATCAATTCCTGGCACCCTATATGGTTACCTGAGCCCTTCCAGGAGTAATTCCTGAGCACAGAGCTAAGAGTAAGTGCTGAGCAATTCTGGGTGTGGCCCCAAACAGAAAAAAAATTAAAATTAGGGTATAATTTTGTATGAAGCTGCCAAGGAAACAAGTATAAATAGAAAATAGGAGAGGTTCAAGCACTGAGCCCTGAGACATTCCGGCATAAAGAAGTAATTAATAACCAGGAGACAAGAATGGAGCAATCGATGAGATAATTTAAAAAAAACACGGTGGAGTAAATGCTTAAATGTGTGAAATATTGCTGAAAATCCAATAAGATAAAGACTTGAAATCATGAATGATATTGACAGGAGTGCTTGAGTGGAGTGACAAAAGAAAATGCTATTTGGAGCAGATTCAAGAGAAAAACAAGACTAGAGGAAATCGAGATCTAGTATGAAAACAATATTTCCTTAGGTTTTTGCTGCTAAGGGAAGCAGAGAAATGTAACTAGAAGGGAAATAAAATCATGAGGAGAATTTTTTTAAGACACAATGAAAGTAACTTTTTTATAATTAGGCGCTCGGGAGGCATAGCGGGTGCTAGCCCTGGCCTGCCACCCCAGCAGAGCTTCACAACGAGCCAGACGACCCGACTCCATGGGGGCTGCCGTTTTCCACATCCAGACTTCTTTCTCTTCACAACTCCACCCAGCAGACCAGACTATCACGGCCCGGCTCGTGCGGCCTCTATCAGCCACGCGGGTTCATCAATAATTGCTTTATTTAGAGGTGACTACAAGAGTATGCCATCAGCACAGCAAGCCTGGCAAGCTGCTCGTTTCAATTTGATATGCCAAATACCAGTAACATTTATATTAGGTCATTCCCATGACCTAATATAATGGCTTGAGGCTCTCTATGTTCCTCGAGCAAGCGGATGCCTTTGGGTTCTACTAGCATGAGACAGGACATATGGAGATATTACTGGTGCCCGCTCTAGCAAATAGATGATCAACGGGAAGATAGTGATAGTGATAGTGACACTAATGAGGAAGAAATCTGTGATGTTTGATCAGTAGAGTGAAGAATTGGGGACTCTCCTTAAGTATTAGGAAAATAGAAAGGATACAAGTAGAGGAACTAGCCTTATCAGGAAATAAAGTTGATCCATAACAGGGAAAAGCAAACATATAATCATAGATAGTTTATGTTAGACAGAAAAGGTAGTATTGTTTTTGGTATACTTTAACTATACCAAATATTTTAAATATTGTTTCTATTTTCTCAAGAAAAGAGGATCCAAGATCATAGACTGGATTGGGGCTAAAATTGCTACTTAGCATTAAGAGTGCATTTATTTTTTTTTAAGTATTTTATTATACCACCGTGAGATATACAAATAAAAAAGATATACAATTAAAAAGTTCATGTTTGGGTTTTGGTCATACAGTGTTTCAGCACCCGTCCCTCCACCAGTGCCCATCTCCCACCACCAACATCCCCGGTTCCCTCCCCTTCCCCCAGCCCTGCTCCATGGCAGGTTCTTTATTTAAGAGTGCATTTAAAGTTAATGATCAAGAACATAATCAGTCACATGGCTGTATGTTTTTCCAAAGGCATGTCATCTGAATAAGTATAAGCATGCCAGCATCATAAAATCAGATTAACCAATATTGAAGCCAAGAACAATAAAATGAGAAAATGGAAAGAGCTGAAAATGGAGGCAAGGAAAATAGTAAACATTTCACCACAGAATTCAAACGAAACATATAGCAAAGCAAGTAAAGGCATTCATGATGAGATAGTGAAAAGGATATAAAGATAGCTAATATTTCAGTTCTAGTGAGTTTAGAGGATTGCTAGAATGACATATTGAATGAATTGTCCATCCATAAGGCATATAGTATGATGAGATATGTCATATGCTACTGATATTTTGATATTTTGTAATATTTTAAAGGAGCATATGCAGTTCACAAACATATTATCCAATGTCCTCAAATTGCATATAAGAATTACTCTCATTTTAAAATTTTTAATAAAATATTAAAATCAATAGGCATACTTATATAGTTTGGGTGCTTTTATTTTGTGTGTGTTTGTGTGTTTCGGCTACACCTTTAGGGTTGTTCCTGTTGGTGTTCTAAGTTGACACCTGGCATTGCCCCAGGTTGGATTGTGGCAGACCATGCAATGCCAGGGATCTCTGCACAATCTCCTGCATACAAAGCATGTGTCCTAGAGAGTTGAGCTATCTCTCTGACCCTAGGGTGACCTTCTTATAATTGAGGACTACACACTTCTGTTCCTGGGTCTGAATTTATCCTCACATTAGTACCAATAAGAACTTTAATCATTAGTTCAGGAGAAAAAAAGAACAAGACGCCTTAATACTTAAATGATGCATGCACACAAAAAAAGCAGGTCAAATGACATCACTGTGTCCTCTGTAAGCTACGATTGTGTAGCATTTCAAATAAAGAAAAGACATGGGTGACCTGAATCATCACAGGGCATGTGGTAGAATTGGAAGACCAAACCAGTGAGAAATAATACAATGTTCACATTACTAGTCATTTTAGCACCTGTAAATAATACTGTCACTTGAAATTGACAGGAAAACAAATACTGTTTTGTATTAATTTTATTCACTCATAAAATATTCGATATGCCAAAAACAGTAACAATAATAATTTATTATATGTTTAGCTCTATTAGGGTGGCGGGCCCAATAGAACTCGCCTTCCCTCCTGGGCAACTCATGATCAGCCGAGCACAGGAAGAGCCGGTAGCAGCTCTGCCCTGTGTATCTGTGTCTCTGGCTCATGGCCAATAGAGCCTCGGAAAAAGCCAGAGGAACCCCCTGCACGATGATGGCAGCCATTTTCAACATTAGGACTCCACAGCTCATCAGAGCTCCACCCAGTAGAGAAACTGATCTCAAGCCCTGCTCATCAGAACCCCCACCCCTATAGAAAAGCCGATTCAAGCCCAGGTATGCGGATCTCGGCAGCTAAAGTCACCAGGATTCCATGGAGATGGAGCTGGGGTCCCTATCCACCACCTCTGTCCCATCGGGAGGCCTGGTAGACCCGCCTACAAACTGTTCCTGGGCTATTGGCCGTGAACCAGAGACACAGATTCATGGAGCAGAGCTGCTACCAGCTCTCCCCATTGTGCATGATTGCTTCACGCAGTACATCAGTAAATGCAATAACCGAGAGCCTACCTACTACCGAGGGTATCCTGCCCACACAGCAGAGCCTGGAAAACTACCCATGTCATATTTGATATACCAAAAACAGTACAATAATAGACCTCATTCCCATGACCTGAACGATAGGTTTGAGACTCTTTGTGTTCCTGGAGTGAGCAGATGCCACTGAGCTACACTAGCACACAACAGGGATGAATGGAGACGTTACTGGTGCCCACTTGAGCAAATCGAACAATAGGAAGACAAGTGATACAAGTGACAAGTGATTTATTATTGATGGTTATATGTGATATAATGCAAATGGTTATATTTAATAATAATTAAAATAAAATAATCTGCATAACTTTCCTATTAATAGGATTTGATTATTGCTCAAGTTGGAGAAATACCAGTTTTCGATGTTCCTTACATTCCTAGTCTAGTATCTATGAGTTCAATGAATAAGAGAGTAAATGATCCAGCATGTCTTGCCTTTTATGACTCCATGTTGGCTATTGAAAAGTACTCAAAGTACTTTTCCTCCATGCTCTAAAGTTACTTTGGATATAATAACACCCCTTCTCTCCCCAAATCTCAATAGTTTAACATGAAAATGTTCATATGTACCTCGAACTATGAAGCTCATGCTGATCAGCATAGCAGTTCTCATTATCATAGTAACTAGATATCCATGCTAGAATATTTCATCTGGACATGCTTCCCTGATCAGTGTTCCCAAGAACAGTGACAAATTGCACGCTTGTTTTTAAACATATCCATATGGACATGATAAACATATTGACTAAGAAAAATTACATGGACATACCTTCATAGGGAAATAAAAATAACACTTCTATCACCTAAGTGGTAGACTAACTGAAAAGATTTTGTAGATTATACTAATAGCTACTCATCTCCTGAAATCTTATAGAACAAATATAGCATTCACCAGCTCAGAATTTGCGTCATTAAGAACTCTCTGAATGAAAACCATAGAAACTCATTCTGGCTAACTTGTTAAAAGGGACTCAACTGAAAGAACTAAAAGGGAGAAGCTCAAATAGCCAAGTTCAGAAGTATGAAAATAAAGAAAAATTAAGAATGTCTCAGGAATAATAATAAATGGATAGTCACTTCAAGGTGCTCCTATATCAATGAGTGAAATCCATTTAAGTTTATCCATATGTTTATCAGGGAGGTATAAATTGAGTTACATGTCCACTTATCGCAAGCTCCATCAAGTGTCCTAACTAATATCCCATTCTAGTGGGGAAAGAAGACCTTTCCCAAAAAACAATGTTTTTATGAAAAGGATGACCCTGGACAGTACAAATGCAGTCTTCATATCCACCTTCATTAAAAATTTTTATTTATGGGCCAGAGCGATAGCACAGCAGGTAGGGCATTTGCCTTGCACGTAGCTGACCTGAGTTCAATCCCTGGCATCCCATATGGTGCCCCAAGCACCGCCAGGAGTAATTCCTGAGTGCAGAGCCAGGAGTATCCCCTAAGCATTGCTGGGTATGACCCAAAAAGCAAAAAAAAAAGTTGTATTTAATTAAACTGCCATCATTTCTTCTATTCTTAATTCATCAGCAGCTTATTGTTGTTCTCATGATCACAAACTAGGGAACCAACAAGAGAAGGACTGTCTTCCTGCAGTTCTTTCCTACTTACATGTCACATAGCAGATTTTGTTTTATTTTATATAGTCAAGATAAGATTTAACTCGAAAAATCAGCAGTAAAATCACTCATTGATACAAAATCACTCATAGGTACAAGATTATATGGCCATAATTTTTTCAGAGTAAGATATGTGGAAAGAAACTGAAGAACAATGAGGAAATCTTTTAAAATATGCATCCTGGGGAACTTTGTGAATAAAGATGATGGGAGGAACTCTAGAGAGATGTGCTAGGCAGTCATAAATACTAGTATTATGACTGGGAACAGGAGTGAAAGTCAAACATTTTTACAGTAAGTATATGATCACAAAATACTTTCTTTCATTCCACACTTGCAGCATCTGACCTTTGAAATTTGGTTTCTGTTGAGTTCTTCATGGGTACCACCTGTTTTTCCTACTTTAGAGAGTCATTTATAAATAAAATGCATTATTAATATTTGGCAGTGTAGCTTTAAACACTGAATAGAAAGTTTTACTGACTGCTGTGCTAAGTCCTTTAAGACAGATGGACGAAGCATGTGTGCATCATTTGAAAAGGCAGCAGTTTGCATGGAAGGGCCAAAATCTTGTTCTGTCCTCCCCGCCCCACACACACTTATTTCAGGCTGAGCTCTCTGGTTAATCAAAGAGAGCTCTACTCTTTAATGTATGTTCTGTAATCCACAGTCTGGAAGGGAAGGAAAAGAGAAAGAGAGAGAAAGGGAAGGAAATAAAGAACCTGCCATGGAGGAGGGCTGGGGAAGGGGGGAGGGAACCGGG
Source organism: Cryptotis parvus (assembly GCA_021461705.1). Taxonomy (NCBI): domain Eukaryota; kingdom Metazoa; phylum Chordata; class Mammalia; order Eulipotyphla; family Soricidae; genus Cryptotis; species Cryptotis parvus. Next base: position 58,552 of record JAJIBD010006264.1, on the reverse strand, counting down.
ACGTTGATGGTGGGAGATGGGCACTGGTGGAGGGATGGGCGCTGGAACACTGTATGACCAAAACCCAAATATGAACTTTTTAATTGTATATCTTTGTAATTGTAAAAATAAAAAAATTTTAAAAAGACAGTATCATAATTCAAGTATGGGTTTGAATTACATTTACTTAGATTTATTTAATTTTTAGAGAATACAAAAGTCTCTAGATTTACTTATAGAATAAAGCATTTTATAATGTACTACACTATCTCATAGACACTCTCACTGGTCATAAATTAAGCAATTTGGATGCTGCATTTATTCTCTCAGGCTTAAGTAACTGTTACTTTGCAGAATGATCCAAATGAAGAAATATAGACAAAAACAAGGAAATGGGCTTTCATGCCAGCATGCTAATAAATTGCCACTTCAGTTTTTAAAATGAATTCCTAGTGATCTAAAAGAGTTAACATAGATTCTTAACTCCTGTCAACTTATGTAGAGTATCTTACAGTCAATTAAAAATTGATACATTATTCAGAGTTTAGAAGATTGAAGATAAAGAAAAAGTTGCTGGCATATCATTTCTTGGGCTGAGAAACTGAAGTCTAATCTTGCTAGAGTCATATGGGACACAATGATACAGTATTTTAAGAACACAATTCAAGAGGAACTTAGAGATGTATTGTATAGATACTGGTTATGATATTATGTGATATTATATGGAATGTGTATGGTTGCCTATAGTGGATTGAGCAGCTATTGCTAGAGACTAGTTTTAAGAACCAACTACTCCTTTATGGAGTCACAAAATACTAAAAGCAATCTAAATCTAACTTTAGCCATGTCATTCTTATGATTGAAATTTTCTAATGGCCTCTAAAGTCTATTCTGTATGTAGCACCCTGCATCATAGTGCCTACTCGAGTTTTCTATGATTCCAGCCTTAGCTCATGCCCATATCCTTTAGCCACACTGGTTTCCTTTCTTCCTCCAATACCTTACACTCTTCCTCCTTTTATGTTTAAATTTTATATTTTAATTGATCAGTTAAATAGACAAAGTTATGCATGATTGGGTTTCAGTCACACAATATTCAAACACTTTCCCTTTAACAGGTATATTTCCCACCACCATTGTCCCCAGTTTCCCTCCAACCCATCCCCACCCATACCTGACTCTATTCCAGGCACTTTTCTCTCTCTCTTTCTCTCTCACTCTCTCTCTCGTTTTGAGCATTATGGTTTGCAATACAAATACTGAAAAGTTGTTATGTATATTCCTTTCGTACTTTCAACATTCAGTTCTTATCCAGAGCGATCATTTCCAACTGTTATTGTCATACTGGTCCCTTTTCTATCCTCACTGCCCTTTGGCCCCAGCACACTTGTGGCAAGCTTCGAACCATTGACCTCCTGGTTCCTGTTTTCCCTATTCTTGGATATTAGTCTCATTTTTTTAATATCCTATGGACGTCAAAGATCACGTGGCCACCCACCTATAAGATGGTCAGACTTCTTTGTCAAAATCCTGAACAAAAAGGTTTGAGGCTCTTCATATTCCTGGAGCAAGCAGATGCCATTTGGGCTACAATGGCACGTGACAGGGACAAATGGAAATGTTACTGGTGCCTGCTTGAACAAATCGACTAACAATGGGATGTCAAGTGATCAAGTGATCCCACAAATGAATGCAGTCAACACCCATCCAATTTTAGGTTCTTTGTATATATGATGTTTTTCTCAGGGACATTATCCTTAATTAATTTAAGAAGCTAAAATCTAAACATTTTTATACTCACAGTCTTAAGTCTTCCCTAACTCCTAGAGAAGATCAAGATTTCTTCTTGTGTTGTTTTCTTCAATAAAATATAACAAAGCTAGGATTATTACAAATTTATGCAAAGCAATAATATGCAACACCTATATTCTTCCACCTACACGTTGCCGGGTGTGGCTGAGAGCTCCCATGCACCACAGCCAGCAACAGCGGAAGAGAGACACTCCAGAGCCACAGCTGCGCTGCTCAGCCTCAAGTGGAGCAGCCCATGGAGTTCCAGAGGGCAGTAAATGGCTCAACCAGCCCCTGACCAAGTCCAACATAGCTCCTAGGGTTCGCACATATGTGTGGGGGGGGGGAGAGAGGGGGAGCACGCTGGCAGGACTTGGAGTAGGGATTTGGGCTCCTGCCATTCATCCACCATGACATCCCATGTCGGGGCATGGCTGCGAGCTCCCAACCACCACACCCAGCAACAGTGGAAGAGAGACTCTCCAGACCCACAGCTGTGCCGGTACGCAGCCACTCTGCAGTCTAAGACAATAAAGGAAGTTAAGACGAGGTTCTTCCCAGGATCTTTCACATTTATACACTGTATACAGTTCTAGTATACAACTGTTCTAGTATACACTGTATACAGTTCTAGTATTCTAAGCGGCTCTGCACTCGAAGCCGGCACAGAGCGGGGTCCGCGAGCCCAGCTGTGCCCTGACCCGTGCTCCCTTGCAGAGAGTCCGACCTGGCTCGGGACTGGAGTGCCACCCTTTGAGACGTCAGCTGGCCTGTTCCTCTGCCCCCTGACCCTATCTGCCTCCCTCACAGCACTCAGAAACGCCGGTACCGGCTTGTTACAGCAGGATGCGGATGGAGAGGTCTCGTAGGACGGGCAGGACATCGTTCCTATGGAACTGGGGCCACCAAGCTCTTGCTTAAGGGGGTGTTCAACAGCCTGAAGGCATCAAAACTTGCTGTCCAGGAATTGCCACAGACTGGCTGAGGCGGGTGGGACCCTTGTACCTTGCGTGCAGTGCTGAAGCCTCGCTTCTGCCTCAGGCGGCCCCATAGCCAAGTTATGGGCGTGACCTACAGCCCTCCTCCGCCCTCTTCCAAGGTGCTGTGTAACCTGGTCTCCGCTGTTCCCTGGACGCCTTCCTCACCCTGAGGCCATCCAGGGGTCTCACTCACCTAGACTCAGGTCCTCAGTACCAGCAGACACTGCTGACACCCAGAAACCCAAGAGCTCTAGGCCTCTAAGCATGCAGCAAGACGAAGTGTATTAAAGGGCCGCAGCAGATGGTTTGCCCAGTGGGGGGTTGGAATGAAGCCCCACTGTCATCCCCAGCCCAGAGGCTCCCAGAAAAATACTGGGGGTGGGGCGGGCCAAAGTTATAGCACAGTGGGGAGGGCCTTTGCTTTGCACACGGCCAACCCAGGTTCCATCTCTGGCATTCCACATAGGGTGCACAGCCAGGAGTAATTCCTGAGCATTGCTGGGTGTGACATCCCCCAAAAAAATGATTCTTTTTAATGAAAATAAGAAAAAAGCTGGGAATAGACCCTGAGCAGGGCAAAAGTGGCCCCAAACAAAACATAGTAAGAGTTGGTGTTTTATTCTTTGAAGCATTGTTTTGACTCACCAACCTCCCCTGATCTCACCCATATCCATCTGGATACAAAAGTCGAAATGTATTATTTAAACTTCCTATAACTTTTAAGCTTCAGGTAATGTAAACATTTATTCTGCATTGTCATTAGAACAATTAGTCATATAGGCTGGACTGAAACAGCCTACGTGGTTATTTAATAAAGATGAAAAGCAGAATTATTGGAAGTGTATCTTTATCAGTTGAGACTAACAGTTCTGCGTTAACTTTATTAGTGTTATTTATTGAGAGAATGGGGCAGAGCTGCTACTGGCTCTCCCTGTGCCCAGCCGCTCATGAGGCACCCGGGAGGGATGGCAGGTTCTAGCCCTGGCCTGCCACCCCAGCAGAGCCTCGCAACAAGCCAGACGACTCCCCACTCCATGAGGCCTTCCATTTTCCTCATCCAGACTTCCTCTTCATCAGAACTCCACCCAGCAGACCAGCCTATCTCAGTCCGGCTCATCGAGATCCGCCCTGCAGCAGTCTTTTTTTTAATCCAGCCCAGGTATGCTGATCCAGAGACCCACAGACATGGGGCAGAGCTGCTACTGGCTCTCCCTGTGCCCAGCCACTCATGAGGGCGCCCGGGAGGGATGGCAGGGTTCTAGCCCTGGCCCGCCACCCCAGCAGAGCCTCACAACAAGCCAGACGAACCCCCCCCACTCCATGAGGACCTCCATTTTAAACATCCGGACTTCCCCCTCGTCAGAACTCCACCCAGCAGACCAGCCTATCATAGCCCGGCTCGTGTGGCCAGAAGTGGCTGCGTGGGTTCATCAATAAATGCTGGATTTTGAGATGACTACAAGAGTATCCTACCCGCTCGGCAGAGCCTGGCAAGCTACCCGTGCCGTATTTGATATGCCAAATACCAGTAACGATTATAGACCTCATTCCCATGACCTGATGGAATGGTTTGAGGCTTTTTATGTTCCTGGAGCAAGCAGGTGCCCTTGGGCTCTACTTGCATGAGACAGGTCATATGGAGATGTTATTGGTGCCCGCTCTAGCAAATCGATGATGAACGGGAATACAGTGATACAGTGATATAGTGATATAGTTCTAGGCGGGTTCTAGCCCTGGCCTGTCATCCCAGTGATTCTAGCAAGAAGCAAGAGGAACCCCCACACTATGAGGACAGTCATTCTCAACATCTGTACTCCGCTGCTCCTCAGAGTTCCATCCAAGAGAAAAGCCGATGTCTCCCCATTGTGTTTCATCAGTAAATGCACAAGATGAGAGCCTACTACTGAGAGAGTACCACCCATACGGCAGAGCTTGGCAAGCTACCAGTGTTGTATTTGATATGCCAAAAACCAGTAACAATTATAGACTTCAATCCCTTGACCTGAAGGAATGATTTGAGGCTCCTTATGCTCCTGGAGCGAACAGATGCCCTTGGGCTACACTAGCTCACTACAGCTATGTGTAGTGAGCATACATATACAGTATGTATGGAGATGTTACAGGTGCCCGCTCAAGCAAATTGATCAACAATGGGAAGACAAGTGATACAAGTGATACCTATGGAGCAGACATTTCTCAAATTTAGAATGAGTTGTTTGTAAAATCTCATTTGTACAGAGTCAGAAATTTTTCAATCATACTTGAAGTCCCAAGCTGTCGGGGAACTCTGCAGGGGTCTCCAACAGTGTCAGGACAGAAGTTCTCTTTTACCTCCGAGGACCCTGGGAGAACAGATGAAAACTCATGAGTCCGTGCAGTTCCAAAAATGGCTTTTAATAGTACAAAAGCTCTTCCACAGCACTCCAATATAATGAACAAACTTTAGGTCTGGTCCGAACTTAGACCATACAAAAGAGCCTAAGTCTCCCACCAAGAGAGAGAGGATCTCACCCGAGCTTAGTCCTACCCAGAAGAGGAGCAAAAGGCCAAAGAGCAAAAACCAAAAAAGTCAAAAGCCGCAAGGCTGAGGAGCCAAAAGCCGAAAGCTAAAAGGCCCAAAAGGCAAAAGTGAAGCATAAAGGGGCCTCAAGTCAGCCCCTTATATCACTGTATCACTGTCTTCCCGTTCATCATCGATTTGCTCGAGAGGGCAACAGTAACATCTCCATATGACCTGTCTCATGCAAGTAGAGCCCAAGGGCACCTGCTTGCTCCAGGAACATAAAGAGCCTCAAACCATTCCATCAGGTCGTGGGAATGAGGTCTATAATCGTTACTGGTATTTGGCATATCAAATACGACACGGGTAGCTTGCCAGGCTCTGCCATGCAGGAAGCATACTCTTGTAGTCATCTCAAAATCCAGCATTTATTGATGAACCGAGTGGCTGCAAGCGGCCACGCAGGCCGGGCTATGATAGGCTGGTCTGCAGGGTAGAGTTCTGACGAGAGGGAAGTCCGGATGTGGAAAATGGAGACCCTCAAGGAGTCGGGGGTTGTAAGGTGGACAATCACCTTAATATTTTCAGTCATTATGTATAAACACAGTAAGATATAAAGGGTGGCTTTTCCTGAGGACACCAAGTATATATTCCAGACTACAGTCCTCAGGCCAAGTTTTAACCTAACCCTATGTTAGATCTGCTCCATGACCGTGCTCTTAGCTTATTTATATGCACCAAAGTAATCCAATCGGGAGGGTCATGTCAACAAAGAACTCTAAACAGAGTGTAGTGCCACACCCTTTTGCAGGTATAAACAAAGGTTATGCCAAGGTCTAATCCTTTCTACCAAGGTTATCTCTTATGTAAAACACTGGAGAGAGAGAGAGGGGGCTGATATAAAGTAATACATCTTAACTTCATGAGCTTCATGTAATCTAGATGGTACCCACAAGGTCCTTCTTATTATATCTGCACCAGGGTGATTCTGAGTATCTTGTTCTCGTGTACTAAAAGGGTCACACTCGCCTGCTTAGAGCAAACTAGTATGATCCTTCTTATAGTCTTCCCATAGTCTCAACGTAGCCAGGGTGGTAGTCTCCTGGTAAATTCTAACTGTCCCACGCTGGGTGCAGTGGGTATAAACAGGACCTGTGCCCAATCTAGAAAACATAGAAGTCTTAGTAGATGTATAAGTCATAAGTTATTCAATCAAGGTGACTTCTGTAACTGCCACACCCTCTAGCAGTGTTTACATAGAAGAGAGGTCTCATTAGAATGAACCTTGGCTTAAATAAGATTAAGCTGGGATTGGGCAAAACAACAAAACTCCCAGGTTAGCTAATCCTGTCCTCCAACACCAAGCTAATTTTAAAAAAATCTGATCTGCTCAACTCTCATGCTCTTAATAATATTTCAAGCATTGGGGTTGGAGTGATAGCCCAGCGGGTAGGGCGTTAGCCTTGCACGCAGCCGGCCCATGCCGCCCTGGGTTCAATGCCCGGCATCCCATATGGTCCCCCGAGCACCGCCAGGAGTAATTCCTGAGTGAAGAGCCAGGAGAAGCCCCTGAGCATTGCCGGGTGTGACCAAAAAAGCAAAAAATATATATATATTTCAAGCACATTTATGAAGCTCATAATATTTATATCACTGTATCACTGTCTTCCCGTTCATCATCAATTTGCTTGAGTGGGCACCAGTAACATCTCCATATGACTTGTCTCATGCAAGTAGAGCCCAAGGGCACCTGCTTGCTCCAGGAACTTATATAAAGAGCCTCAAAACCATCCCATCAGGTCATGGGAATGAGGTCTATAATTGTTACTGGTATCTGGCATATCAAATACGATATGGGTAGCTTGCCAGGCTCTGCCGTGCAGGTAGCATACTCTTGTAGTCATCTCAAAATCCAGCATTTATTGATGAAACACACGGCCACAAGCAGCCGCGTGAGCCGGGCTGTGATAGGCTGGTCTGCTGGGTGGAATTCTGACGAGGGGGAAGTCCAGATGTGGAAAATGGAGGTCCTCATGGAGTGGGGGTTCATCTGGCTTGTTGTGAGGCTCTGCTGGGGTGGCGGGCCAGGGCTAGAACCTGCCATCCCTCCTGGGCACCTCATGAGTAGTCGGGCACAGTGAGAGCCAGTAGCAGCTCTGCCCCATGTCTGTCTCTGGATCAGCATACCTGGGCCAGATTAAAAAGACTGCAGCAGGGTGGATCTCAATGAGCCGGGCTGTGATAGGCTGGTCTGCTGGGTGGAGTTCTGACGAGGGGGAAGTCCAGATGTGGAAAAATGGAGGTCCTCGTGAAGTGGGGGGTCGTCTGGCTTGTTGTGAGGCTCTGCTGGGGTGGCAGGCCAGGGCTAGAACCTGCCATCCCTCCTGGGCGCCTCATGAGCGGCTGGGCACAGTGAGAGCCAATAGCAGCTCTGCCCCCATGTCTGTCAATATTTATATAAGAAAAGAAATTCTGAATTTCATATAAAGATACCCCAAATACATTTAACTGTGGCAGAAGTTTTCTAATGACACTGTGTCCCACAACAGGGATGGTAGAGAACCAAAGGTTGAAGAGGTGGGAATAGACCTGCCATAGGAGAAGTTGTCATGGCTATGTTAGTGCTTCTAGACACCCATTGAATTTAATTTACTACCTCTACACCTCTCTGTTGATATTATCTACATTATAACAAATAGAAGGGGTATCCCATGTGAGAAGAGTGGTGTGTCAACCAGGATTATGAGTAAAATATTCCAATTGAAGCATTTTTTTGTAACTTAAATGTGCTTTTATCAAGAAGTAGTTGTCTTCATGTCTATTAACTAGATTCATTCCCCCAAAATAAAAATTGGATTTTTATCAAGATAAATATATGGTATTTTGAAATTTATATAAAATTAAAGGATAATTTATATTAATTTCCTTTAATTTATATGATCCTTTATTTTATAATAATTTAAAATTTATGATAATTTATATAAAAATTAAAGGATACATTCTGTGTTTGGAGAACAACTTGCTAACGATTAAAATTAAAATCCTGCATCTATATGCCAGATACATAGTGTCTATTTCCCCCTTTCTGCTGCTAACTAAAGATTTAATATTTAATTTTCCTTTTTAATATTTCCTAACAGTCTTCCAAATGCCCCAGTCATTACAGCCTTACCTCTCTTTAAGGTTAGAGTTTAATCTTCGTCATTACATTTCAGAAGGGCTTCCTAATGAGATGTTAGAAAAGCAGGCATTATAATCTTACCAACAGCATTCTTAAATCATATTTGAAGTGGTTATTGTCTGTGAAATAGTTTTTCAAATAATCTATCCACAATGTGTTATATCCTGTGCCTTACCCCTAAATTTAAAGCTATGACTAGAATTGGGAATTCTTTAACATTTATATTTCTGTATTTCTTTCTGCATTCATTGCCTAATCTCATTTTATGCATTCATTGCCTCTTGTCTATGCTAAAACTAGATATGTTCTACGTTAAAACACAAATGAATTGATCCAAACCATAGTACAGTGGGTAAAGTGTTTGCCTTACACACAGCCTACCTAGGTTTGATCTCCAGGTCTCCATAACATCCCCTGAGCCTGCCAAGAGTGATCTCTGAGCAATGAGCCAGGAATAATTCCTGAACACTACTGGGTGGGACCCAAAACAAAACAGATGAATCTAGACAATGGAAAAGGTTTGAACCTTGTGAGCAGTGTAGTGGGGTTAGGGTATGGTATTCAGATTAAATTTTTATACCAGAGGATGTTAAACAGGGAGACTTTTCCTAAAGTTGTGAATATGAAGTGAGTATACTTGTATTTTTCTAGGTGCTTGAAATTTTGAGGATTTATTATATTATTATATTAATCTATCCATGGTATATTCGATATGCCAAAAACAGTAACAATAATGGACCTCATTTGCAACGAATGGAGATGTTACTGGCGCTTGCTCGAGCAAATCGATGAACAATGGGAAGACAAGTGATACAAATGATAAAAGTGATATATTAATACTTTTATATAAAAGTACTAATACCTTTATTAGTAATAAGATGCTTAATAAAAATATTTCTTTTCCATGAGGAATATTTGCAATATTATAATCAATGCTAATTGATATTGGTAGAGAGAAGAGAAGTGAAAGGAATTTGATAAAATTAAGATTGCAAATCTAAGGAACAGAGCTGCTGCCGGCTCTCCCAGTGCTCTGCTGATTGTGAGGCGCCAGGGAGGGAAGGCAGTTTCCTGCCCTGGCCTGCCATCCCAATAGAGCCTCGCAAGAAGCCAGAGGAACCCCACACCATGAGGGGCCACCATCTTCCACATCCGACTCCACAGCTCATCAGAGCTCCACCCAAGAGAAAAGCCAATCTCCCCCATGCGGTTCAACAGTAAGTGCATGCGATGAGAGCCTACTACTGAGAGTATACCACTCACACGGCAGATCCTGGCAAGCTACCCGTGTCATATTTGATATGCCAAAAACCAGTAACAATTATAGACCTCATTCCCATGACCTGAAGGGTTCATGTTCATTTTCATGTACCTGGAGCAAGCAGATGTCCTTGGCACACTAGCACACGACAGGACATATGGAGATGTTACTAGTTCCCACTGGAGCAAATAGATGAACAATGGGAAGACAAATGATACAAGTGATACAAGAATCTAAGGGACAACTATTGCTTGCTCCAAGTAAGCTATCACCATTGTGAGGACTGTTACAGTATTTTCAATTTTTAAAAGGAAGTCAGAAATCAAGATTGTCAGTGAGTCCTACTAATTTTGTTTTCAGTTTTGACTCAAAATAATGCTTCTTGTGACTTTATAAGACAGTATGGCTTTTTTTTTTCAGGAGACATTGACATCCATTCTATCTCAAAGAGAACAAGAAGTCCACATGCCAATGTAAATAAAGAAGGGGAAAAGGTTCAGGAATAGGGGGAAGAGTGAGAAAGAGATTTTTTTTCATGGTTAAAGATAATGATCATTGACAACTAATCTCAAAAGAACATGAGGCCACGGATATTTCCAAGTAGACTGGTATGGGTTGACATTCTTGGGGCCTTCTTGGAAAGGAGAAATCTGGGGGCAGACAGATTTTCCTTTTCTGCCTGCAGCCACACTCAGAACCCTCTGATATAGAAATGGCACCTTCAAATATAATCTCAAAAAGAATGATGAGCATCAGAATCTTCTCAGGTGAGACCAGCTCATGGTCTCACCATGGAACCATGGACTGAAAATTAAAACTCTGAATTGCTTTTGGAATGGGGACAGGCAGAGTCCCCCACACCTCCCTGCCACTGCTTGAAACCCCAGAAGCTTTCACCCATCTCTGCCACTTTTCCCAGCAAAAAATGGCCCAGCTCTATAACTAATCTCCAAAAGATATGATGCTACTGAATTTTTACAGGTAGTCTCCTGGATGACAACTCTGTGGCCTTCTTGGAATGAGGTCAGGCAGATTCCCCTTTCTGCGTTAAGGCACAGCAGCTTGCAGCCACACCAAACAAACAACCTCTGACATAGAAATATCCCTGCTCCACAACCAGACCATATCAAACTGCCAAGTCACCAAATTTTCCAACTGTATAGTTTCTGGAGCTCCAAACTGACAGCCCAGTAGAATTGCAGCAAATCTGATGAGAAAGTTGCATAGAAGATACCAAGCTCAATGAATCTAAATAAGAACATAGATGGCTCAATTAGCACCAACCAGCCAATAAATCCTTAGATAATGACTTTGGTAACACCATTGTGAAGTATAACAGTTATCAAATATTGACTTATTGATCTAAGTTTTGATAATTATACTTGCCTTTGTGTTGTAACAAACAATATATTTAAATGTTTGTGTTTGTAGGCTTGGGTGGTATGTGGGAAACTAGGGACTTTAGTAGACAGTAATACTGATAATGGGAGTGGGGTTGAATATTTAATGCCAGAAACAACTATATTACAAAGTGGTAAATCATAAAATGGTAAATGGTAAACAATAATAAATCATTATTATTCTAAAATAATAAATATTTTAAAATGTTGAGCTAGTTTCCTATAATTAGTGCTTTATTTTTGCCTGTATATGTGTATTTACATAATACTCTATTTTTGTCTATTTATGTACATTTTCATATACATACTCATACATATATGCATATATATATATGTATATATCTCTATATATGGTCTTTTGAGAACCACCAGGAGTGATCTCTGTGCAGAGTCAGGAGAATGCCCTGAACTGCTTCAGATATAAATTCCTCCATAAAGAAATGATATAGCCTTTAAAACAGGAGATGAAGAAATATTGGCATATAGAACTTTAATAAGTCTAGAAATTCTGTTCTTATAAACAATTGATATCAAGATACTGGTTACCTATAATGAAATCTGGAAGGACTATCAGCAGGGATTAATATTTTTGTTAGTGTTTTAATTTTCTAACCTAGACAATGAACAATGGACATGTGAAGTTTATTATAAATTATTATATATTTATGTATTTATTCTATTTCATAATTAATACATTTTAAAAGATATATTTAGGCCTTTATTAATTGGGGGAAAGGCTCTTCTGCCAAACATTGTACTTCAATTTCATGGACAAGAGGAAAAAAATATTTTAACTTCTTTTCTCACTAGATATCGCCAGGCTTCTAACAGGAGTTTATGAACTACAAAGCACATCTCATGTTGGCAGAAACGCTGAGGGTTTACCAGAAATATTCTATTTGATAGCACAGACGTGACTCTAGCTATTGAACTTAGACTTCTACTTGCTCTCCGTCCCAGACCGAGATATGTATTGAATGGCAGTTCTGAGGAGTTGTCATGATTCTATAGTAAAGAATTCACTATCACTATCACTATCTTCCCGTTCATCATCTATTTGCTAGAGCGGGCACCAGTAATATCTCCATATGTCCTGTCTCATGCTAGTAGAACCCAAAGGCATCCACTTGCTCCAGGAACATAAAAGCCTCAAACCATTATATTAGGTCATGGGAATGATCTAATATAAATGTTACTGGTATTTGGCATATCAAATACTACACGAGCAGCTTGCCAGGCTTGCCGTGCAGATGGCATACTCTTGTAGTCACCTGTAAATAAAGCAATTATTGATGAACTGTGCAGCTGATAGAGGCCGCGTGAGCCAGGCTGTGATAGACTAGTCTGCTGGGTGGAGTTGTGACAAGAGGGAAGTCCAGATGTGGAAAATGGCGGCTCCCATGGAGTCTGGGGGGTCGTCTGGCTTGTTGTGAGGCTCTGCTGGGGTGGCAGGCCAGGGCTAGAACCCGCCATGCCTCCCGGGTGCCTCATGAGCGGCTGAGCACAGGGAGAGCAAGTAGCAGCTCTTCCCCATGTCTGAGAGTCTCTGGTTCAGCATACCTGGGTGAGATTGAAAAAAAAAAACTGCTGCAGGGTGGGTGTGGATGATCCGGGCTGTGATAATCTGGTATGCTGGACCAGAGACGGCTCAGACATGGGGCAGAGCTGCTACTTGCCTCCCTGTGCCCAGCCACTCATGAGGCGCCCTGGAGGCATGGCAGTTTCTAGCCCTGGCCTGCCACCCCAGCAGAGCCTCACAACAAGCCAGACTACCCCCCCACAGTAAATAATTCTGTCCTCCCGTTCATCACCGATTTGCTCGAGCAGGCACCAGTAACATCTCCATATGTCCTGTCTCATGCAAGTAGAGCCCAAGGGCACCTGCTTTCTCCAGGAACATAAAGAGCCTCAAACCATTCTAATTCCTGAGTAGCAAGTAGTCACCATCCAGAACTTAGTGAAATATCATTATCATCATCAACACAGTTAACATTCACAAGACATTTAACAGTATGAAAATATTTTCACACATTATCTGCTCTCAGTCTAGCAAAAGCCCTCAGAGGAACGGAGTAAAAGTAATATTATATTCATTGTGTGGTCGAGAAAACAGTAATAGAGTAATTTTCCCAAGGTCATTGAGCTATTAAGTATCAGAAAACTGGGCAGGAGTGATAGCCCAGCAGGTAGGGCATTTGCCTTACACGCGGCAGGCCTGTGCCGGCCCGGGTTTGATTCCTGGCATCCCATATGAACCTCCGAGCACTGCCAGGAGTAATTCCTGAATGCAGAGCTAGGAGAAACAGCTGAGCATTGCCGGGTGTGACCCAAAAAGCAAAAAAAAAAAAAAAAGTATCAGAAAACTGACCTCAAAACCAGGTTTTCTGATTCCAAACATTTAATCTTTTTCAATATCCTCTGGGTCAGGTCAATAGTTGTGCATGCCCAATTCTAGTAATAAGCAATCTTAAATCCTAGAATCCAATCTTTAAAATTTAGGAATTAAGGCCTGAGCAGTAGTACAGAGGGTAGGTTGCTTGCTTTGCATGCATTTTTCCCCAGACCCCTAAGCCCTTTTATTGAATAAATGGTTTGCAAATATTCTCTCCCATTCTGTAGACTGCCTTTGCATTTTTCTGATTAGTTCTTTTGCTTTACAGAAGCTTTTGTAGTTTTATCAACTCATACTTGTTTATTTTGCTTTATATCCTTGTGATTTTGTTGTCATTGCCAAAACTAACATGAGGGAGACTTTTCCTATGTTTTCTTCTATTGGTTTTTCATGAGGAATCTATCTTATTTGTATCTTTAACCATTTTGGTAGAATTTTTTGGCTTAATTTTAATAAATAGTGTAGATAGGATCCCATACTTTTTCGCACACACATACACACACACTCTCTCTCTTTCTCTCTCTCTCTCACACACACATACACACACATATACACACAGAAACTAAACATCCAACATCTATCAAAAGGACTTTTCCCACTTCCAATGAGTATTGAAGCTCTTTTGTCATATGTTAGATTACCATACATGAGTAGATTTATTTGAGGGCTCTCAATTTTATTCTATGTGACAGGTTTTTAAGTCATATCAGATTGTTTTGATTAGAACAGTTTTGCAAGAAAGTTGAAATTTGGAATTTGTGATGTCTGTAGTTTTATTTTCTCAAAATTAATCTATTTGAGTCTGTGTGGATTATATGTGGGTTATATTGACTATTTTGGTTACTTTGGTTAGATGATCAGTTTAACAATATTTATTCTTCCAGTCTATGTGCAGAGTATATTCATTCTTTTAGTTTTTGTCTTCTATTTCTTTCATCAACTTGGAGTTTTACATGCACAGATGTTCCACTTCCTTAGTTAAGGATTAAAAATAAAATTTATGCTTACATATTTTATTATTTTTGGTGCTTTTTAAAATAGGACTGGAACTGGAGTGATAGCACAGCAGGTAGGGTGTTTGCCTTGCACGTGGCAAACCTGGGTTCCATTCTCGGCATCCCATATGGTCCCCTGAGCACTGCCAGGAGTAATTCCTGAGTGCAGAGCCAGGAGTAACCCCCTGAGCATCCCCAGATGTGACCCAAAAAAGAAAAAAAAGAACTTTTATTTTCAGTTTGTTCTTATTGTAAATAGCTGTAATTAATTTTAGTTATATTGACTTTATTACTACTGTATTCATGCGTGGGGGGGGTTTTAGTCAGATAATGTTCCAGTACCCATCTTTCCACAGCAGGATTCATGATTAACTCTAACATTTTACTGGTGGAGTCTTTAGAATTTTCAATCTGTAATACTATATCATTGGTAAACAAAGAAAATTTTACTTATTTACAGTGTGGATGCTCTTTTTTGTCCTCTTTTATTTATTGATTGCTCCAGTAAACTTCCAGTATTATTTTAATAACAGTGGAGAAAGCAGGCTACTATCATTTTCCTAATCTCACCAGAAAAATCTTCTAATTTTTGCCATTAATTTTAATATTAGCAGTGCGTTTGTCAATGTATGATCTTTATCATGTTGATGTTCATTCCGTCTATATTGGTTAGTTCCTATTATACTTTAATCTGTCCCAAAATAGGTTTGTTTGTTTCTTCATACTGGAACTATTGAGAGCTTTTCTAACAATAGAATGCTAAATTTTATCAAATGATTTTTTGTGTTTACTGGGATGAAATGACATTTTATTCTAGCAATGAGGTATCTCACATTTATTTTATGTTACTGTATATTCATATATACCAAGGATAAATTCACCTAATCATAGTTTATTATTTTCCATTTTGTTTTTTGGTATAGTTTGAGAACTTTGAGAGATTTAGTAAGCCCACTGTGCTCACGTGTATTCTTGTCTCTGTGCTCAGGTATCTTTCTTAGTGAAATCACTCAGCTGATATATAGTATCTGGGATCAAACCTGGATAAACCATGTACAATATAAGTGCCTTACCCCCTACCCAATTTCTCTTATCCATTATCAGTGGAAGTTTTCACTATATTTTGCTCTATATTGAATATATTATTAAATACATAGTAAAATATATTTGTTTCTATATTTTCCCTTAGATTGAATGCTAATTCATAAAGAATACTGGCATGTGTCATCCTTATCTAGCTTTGGTAGCAGAATAATTCTTAACTTGACAATGAGTTTAATTAAAGTATTTCTTTTTTAAAGCATTTTATTCATTGACACTAATTTTTAAATATGTCAGGAGCTGACCAGGGAAGCCATCTGGTTCTTGGCTTTTCTTTACTGTAAGGAACTTGACTGCTTCAATTTTATCACCATTATTGATCTGTTTAAGAGTTCTGTTTGTTCATGATACACTGTTACATGGTTTTTTTTTAACTCACAACCTTTCCTTAAGTAACTAAAAACACAATTTATTAACTGTTTGTTTATACTCAGTTCCCATATTAAAAATTCTACCCTTGAAGTGAAATCCAAATAAATATGTTTTGTAGCCCAGACTACTTTTTGTAATCTAACATAAGTTTACACATTTCAATATGTATTCTCCTCTTCTCTTTCCCTATTTTGGTTAATTTTTTTAATGTTTCTGAAAGTCTGAATGATGATGGTTTTTTAAAAAACATTCATTTTTTCTTATTTTACAGATTATATGTATTTGAAATTATAGAGAGACTAGGAAAAGATATTTACCTGGTGATATCAGTTCGTCAACAATACCCCCCAAACATTTTATCCCTATTTTTTCTGCCCTATCACTTAATGCATATTGGATTTTTTTTACTAATTTGTGTCAACTCATAGTAAAAAAAATAGTTTGTAAATCTTTATACTCCACAATCACATTCTGTGTAGAAATAGTGGAGTTTGAAAATGGGCAGGAATAAGAAAAAGAACAGTACCAGCAACATGTTCCTTTTCTATCAATAAAAAAAGTTTCCTTAAAATATTTGTATGTACCTTGCACAAAAATCAGATCAAAATGGATTAAATATCTCAATATCAGACCTGAATCCATAAAGTACATTGAAGAAAATATAGGAAAAACCCTCCACAACATTGGAAGCTAAAGACATCTTCAAAGGTGAAACACCATTAACAAAGCAACTAGAAGAAAAGATAAACATATGGGACTAGATGAAACTAAAGAGCTTCTGCACCTCAAAAGAAACAGTGACTAAGATAAAAGGGCAGTCCACAGAATGGGAAAGAATATTCAACCAATACCCATCTGATAAGGGGTTAATATCCAGGATATATCAGGCACTGGTACAGCTATATAAGAAGAAAACAGCCAACCCCATAAAAAAATGGGGAGAAGAGATGAACAGAAACTTTGACAAGGAAGAAATTCGAATGGCCAAAAGGCATATGAAAAAATGCTCATCATCACTAATCATCAGAGAGATGCAAATCAAAACAACAATGAGATATCACCTCACACCACAGAGACTGGCCCATATTCCAAAGGGTAAAAGCAACAAGTGCTGACGTGGATGTGGGGAAAAAGGGGACTCTCATACATTGTTGGTGGGAATGTCGACTTGTACAACCTCTCTGGAAAACAATATGGACATTCCTCCAAAGACTAGAAATTGAGCTCCCTTTTGACCCAGCTATACCACTCCTGGGAATATACCCTGGGAAGCCAAAAACACACAGCAGAAACACAATCCGCACTTTTATTTTCATAGCAGCACTATTCACAATAGCCAGAACCTGGAAACAACCAGTATGCCCGAGAACTGATGACTGGATAAAGAAACTGTGGTACATCTACACAATGGAATACTATGCAGCTGTTAGGAAAAATGAAGTTATGAAATTTGCCTATAAATGGATGGACATGGAAAGGATCATGTTGAGTGAAATTAGTCAGAAGGAAAGAGAGAGACATAGAATGACTGCATTTATTTGCATGACATAAATATATCAGGTGGTCTTAACAAAAGTGGAAATTACCGCAAACATGAGGGGAGTCAGAGGTTAGGTAAGACAGAGAAGGGAACAGGTGTGAATAAATGTCGAAAGGGCTGATACCAACATAGAACTGAGCATTAAATACAGGCAAAAAAATGCACATGATGGCTTCCAAGTGTATGTAGTGCAAACAACAATGTGTAGGAGAAGGAAGGGAGAGAGAGAGGGAGAAAGAAAAGAGATAAAGAACCTGCCATTTAGGCAGGTTATGGGAGGGGGGGGGAACTGGGGACATTGGTGGTGGGATATGGGCACTGGTGGAGGGCAGGTGCTGGAACACTATGTGACCGAAACCTCCAAACATGAACAACGTTGTAATTATATATCTCACGGTGGTATAATAAAGTGTTGCAGGACTCCTAAGGGCCGCTGCATCTGCTCTGGATTGCCTCCCGCAAATCACTCCGTAGATAAGGGGGGTAGTCTAAATGTGGCAGTTTATCCGACCATGTATGCTGTACTAACTGGTATAAATATTCTCCCATGCTATCACAATCATCGTGGGACTAGCTAGATCTTACCAGCATATTAGCCTGGCCACGTAGGACACCTAAGTAATTAGACCAGAGAGAAATGCTGTTTGCTTCCAAGCAAACAAGCATGGCTCCCTGATATACTCAAAGGCAACTAAAATATAAAACTACAATGAAGTAGAGGAGACTTGTGAAGGCTTGGAGAAATATTTAACTGGCATTGGTGTTGGTCTTTGGTACAGTGACATGCCATCTCAGAAACCCCCTTCTCTACATTACAAAGGCATTCCCGGCTCAAAACATTAGCACAGTAAAGGCCCTAGATGAGATGCAGGGAGGGGATTACCTAAGGGCATTGGACCCTCCCTGCTTTCCATAACAGTGGGAGGAAGGTCTGAGTTACAGGGATATAAACTAGCCGGTTCCCGCTCTCCCTTCCTTCTTCCTTGTGGGATCTCTCTCCTTGTGAGCGTTCATTCCCCTTGGAAGCTCTTACACGTGGTGGTCGCCATCTTGGCCTACA